>WBNO01010140.1:0-135454 GCA_013400575.1 Peucedramus taeniatus
TCTTTCTCTCTCTCTTTCTTTCTTTATCTTTCATTCTTTCTTTTTTTAAAAGTTATTGTTGCTCAAATAAGGAAGGCTTTGCCCTTAATCTGTAATTCACTGCATTTTTCTTGTCTTTTCCAGATCACTGGATAATAGCAAGGCCTGGTAGCTCTCAGTAAGTTGTTTCTGACACCTTATAGCCTTTCCTGTGACTGAAAAAAGGGGGTTAATTTTAAAGGAAAGAGAAGGTGTTTTCCAGTACCCACAACTTGTTCACAGTATTGAAGTGTATTAGGGTAAAATAGTGAGAGATAAATCTCTCAGTTATTTTAGGAGCAGGTTTGAAGCCACATGCATGCAAGGTAACAGTGGTAACCTGTACTGTCAATAATGATGCACTCAGAACCACGCAAAAGAACTATTTTAAAATCACAACATAACTATGTGTGTAAAAGGTGTCATGTCATATTACACTATTTTTAATGCATATTTTCATAAGATTGCAGAAACACAATTCACCATTATAAATAAATTAGTTGCTGAATCCTTGGTTCTTTTATAATGAACTCATCATATAACCCAAGAAGGTGTCTTGCCCTAAATGGAGTGCTCCTTAGGATCTCTGACAAGTGACAGCAATTTACAGATTGATACTTGACAGCTTTTATTTGCATCAGAATCCTTTTTTCCCATGAGCAGTTCCAGGAATAGTTTGTAGGACAGAAAAATCTCACAAAAATGGCAACTCTTAATCTAAAATAGAAAAATAGCAAGACTTTGTTTTGTTTCTCCTCACTCACAAATTTTTTCAGATTATAAAGAATCATTTAAATTGAAAAAAAAACCCAATGAATGGATCATTATTGTTTCAGGTTTCACAAAAATATTTTGGAATTTTATAAACACAAAATCTTATAAAATACCTACCTTGGCTCTTGCCTTCTTTGATCACTGATTTATTTTAAAAAAGGTGGGCTCAATATTACATAGATTGCTTATACAAGCTAATATGAATTCAACTACATGTCCTCCAATGAACAGATGTTTTTACTCTACGACGTTGATCAGAGTGCTTATCAATAAATGGATAGATTTATTAATGAAAAGTGCATTCTGGCATTTGTTTTGTTTAAAATAATTAAAGCAAGACATGTCCTTTAATTTGAGGCAGGTGAGGGGGTTTAGATCTGTTTGTGTGGGGTTTAGATCTCACTTAAAAACCTGGTTCCCTATTTCTTGTACTAAATGGAATCATTTCATGGAAAAAATGAAATATGCCTGTCATACTATGACAGACGGTTCTCTTATGTTCCTAATGAGGGAGATAAATTAAATAACATTAAATAACATCCTGATGGATTTTTGGTGGTGGGGGTGGTTGAACATGTATTTGTTACTGTTTCTCTTTTTTTTACCTATTCAGTGCAAATTGGAAAACAAATAAACAAACCCTGAGCCCATCAAATACTAACCCCATGCGAAAAAACCTGCATAATGTAGGAGAAGGAGAAGACAAACAGTGCTTTTAAAGATAATTACGAGCAGTCACCTCGACATCTCTTCCCTACTTGACTGAAATAGTCTGTTTAGAATGTATTATGGAAAACACCTGACCTGTGAACTAAACCGAACATGCTGTAAATGTAGTGGAATCTTTATTAATGTAAATTAGAGAGCCCGAATATTTTGTTGCATGGGGGTCAGTTGGAAACACTGTAATCTAATTACTCTTCAGTTTCATTTATGTGCACAGACATTTGCTCCTGTAACAGGGAAGACTGTTTCTTTTGGCAGCAGCGACGACGTGGAAGCCTCCAGTATTTGGAGGCTGATAATAGGACTAATGTGCTGGCGCCCTGACAGAGGGCACAGGAGGGCATGCTATTAGATAAGTGTTTCTGCTACATTACCCAGACAGCATTGCCCTTCACAGAATGTTCCAGCCATTGTGCAGTTTGATATCACACAACTATAGAATGCTAATGCCAATGCAATTATGTATTTTGGCTTTCTTTTTGGCAATAGTCTGTACTTAAGCAAAATTTAGTACTATCTTATATATTCCTACAGCTGGATAATTAAAGGGCATTTCAGTTTCTTTTACACGGAACTAATGATATGAAGATCAGTGGCTATTTAAAGTGCTATTCACTGTGCTCAAAGAGTTCTGACAATTAGGTCTGTTTTCAGGCACAAAATGTATTTGCTAGCAAAAGAATGACAGGTTTGGTGCAATTTAGTCAAATTTATTTCTCCCGGGTTAATGTGTGTGTCACATAGGCTTCCTTATATTTTCCCTCTTTTAAGTAGAATTTGCAGGTGCAGAGCTTTAGCTTGAATGTGTGACAAACAGCATGTAATAGAGCTACAGGAAACTCAGAATCAAGACTGCATTTTCACAAAATGACACAGACCGGTAGTGAAGGAACAATGAGACACTTGCTCCTGTCCCAAAGGAATATGATGTTCTCGCCAATCAATTTAAGGAAGTCTCTCTGCAATACACGATATCTTAAAATGAGATATATCTGCATAGAAGAGGAAAGTATTACCTTGATTTATAGACCATCTTTCTGACTTGTCCTCATGGGCGCTCATCTAGAAAGTTATTTTCAGTTCTTATCTATTGGTGAACAGCAGCATAGAGTTGTCCATGGGACACAGCTGGGAACAGCAGGTATCTTATCATGCTCTGAGCAAAACATGGTCACTAGAAACTACTTCAATTCTGATAGATGACTTGGAAAGTTGTTTTTAAACTTGAAAGTTTAAAAGAAAGCCTAGGTAGGATTCTTGCATCAAACCAAGTGAAAACGCAACGAGCAGGACTGGAGTTACTATCACACACTTAGAACAGTTTTAAGATTGATTTTAAAACATTCAATTACCATAAGTTTAGCAGCACATGGTATTTGTGCATGTGAATTGCTGCATTCTGAAGCAGGAACAGGGGCCATATGTGTTTTGAATCTGCTTTTCCCCACACAACAGCAAGGGCGAGATGTGTCGGCATCATATTGCTTGAACATGTGGCATCCACGGCTGCTCTCAGCACCAAGGAGGAGCTGCCTGGCAGCTCTCCTCCAGCCTCACTCCTGAGCCTTGCAATCTTCCTGGGGAGACTCTCTGCAGCCTTAGAAGGTTCCCTGGCTTCAAATGAGCTAAGTAAGCTCTGTATGACAGCCTGTCACACAAAGCAGCTGCTCCTTCCCGCTCCCCTCAAAGGCTGGCTCCCGACCCCAAATACCAGCAGCATTCCAACCCTGTGGTGTTTACATGGAGGGAGGGCTGGGAGCGCAGGGGCCAGGGTTCAGCCAGGCCCTACTCTGCCTCTTCACCACTCTGGGCAGTGAGAGGGGTGGCACGGGTTTTGCACAAAATTGCTTGTCTGATTGCAAAATGAGTTATTACTCTCAGCTTCTCAGTGGCTCGGTATCTATTTAGAAAGCAAATAGACAGCATATTCCCCCCTCCCACCCCTAAACTAGATCTGCAGCATATGGAGGTTCAAGTGACAAAGCATTCCCCGCAGCAGGGTTTGTATATCCTGGATTTGGATCTGTATATTCACAGCTATATTTCACATGAGATTTTGTTGCAAAGAATCTTAAAGTAGCTCTTTCTCATGCAGAATTATTAGAATGTTATGGTATGTTATAGCTGGTGTCCTCAGATGTTCAGCGTTAGGGAGAAGCATCTAAAAAGATTGCACTTCTTCCTTCTTCTTCATTAAGCTATGTAACTTTTGATACCTGGCTTATTTGAAACAGTAAAGAATAACTTATCAAATAATCTACACCTAGCCAAAGAGTCTTTATTTATGATACCTAAAGGCTGTTAGTGCTATGAGGCTTAATTGGCTCTGATAAATGGAGTAAAATCATGTGATTAGCTGTAAGAATCAACAGTAAAGTATTTTAAAATCATATCTTTTTAACAGGAAGCCATGTTTATGAAATCCATTAGAAGGGGGAAATCAGTGAGATTTCCTCATTCTGATCAATAAAAATTACTAGGAAAGCACAGAGGAAATAGAAATAATGACAGCAGCCAGTAAACTCTAATGAAATATTGTTTCTAAATATTTCTATACCAGTGATCAATTTGTATCATGCTTAATAGCAGTCAACATTAAAAATGCAAATTATCAATTCATGTATTTATCCATTTACAAACCTATGCTTCTGAGAACGTTAAAAAATGAAGGATAATTAATTTGGGACCAGAGAGTATCAAATTTTTAAAGTTTTTTCTTGTGATTTTCAAAAGAAGCTGCACTTCCCTGCATCTGCAGCCTGAAGAGGGAAAGGAGCAGTGCACAGTGACAAGGGCTTCTTCAGTCCTAGCTGCCACAGGAGGGGCTCCTGTTTCCTTCCAACACCTCTCCCACTTCTGTTCTTCCCTGCTTCACTCCCCCAGTAAATCTGCTAGCAAGTATAACTGTCTGAGCAGATGGGTAGTAAATACAGAGCTGGAGATTATGTCTGACAATTAAAAGAAAAGTGTCTGACTCGTCATTACGAGTTGCATTAGCTAAAGACCTCATAACAAGCTTCTATCTTAAATGCACACATTTTCTAAGGATATGCATTTTTTCCTGACTAACCTTTTAAGAAAATGCAGTGTTTAGAGATACCTACATTTCAGAGTGCCAAACCTGACACCATATAAGGGTCTGTTTCACAGACAGAGCCAAGAGCTCTGCCTCTCAAGGCAGGCCCCTTGCTGTAGCCCCAGGGTGGGTATTGACTCCCCAGTTCCCAACCTGCATTCCAGCCCCAGCTCACACTTTATCTGCTCCAGCAACTGGGTGTACACAAGTGCTAGGCAGTACACCTGCAAAACCAACTGGTTCCTATAAATTTTACAAGTGTGAATTCTAACACTTGCCTGCCCCACTGTTGCTGCTCCACTGCCTGCAGCATTTGCTCTTGCAAATCGCAGGGAGGTTCAAATGTAAAAGTTTGCCTTAGCACATTTATGCGCCAAAAATTCTACCTTTGTGCCATTATTAGAGCTCCACACCTTGCACCATTCTACAGTGATACTAATAGTGCTCATGCTGAATGGGTCTTAAGCAAGGGAGGCTTGCAAGCTTTTTCCGATATCTCATGAGGTGGAAGATATCACCACTGATAGAGATTTTGTTTCTGTTTTGTGGTTACTGAAAACAAGAAGTCTGTAAACCTTAGCAGAAATCAATAAGATTTATCCCCAAAACCAATGAAATGTGATGCACTTATCTCACAAGAACTCTTGGCAGTATTTCATAATGAGGTATGTCACCACATTTTAGGTTTCTGAGATGTTTTGTCTTGTTTTCTTTGCTGACTTGATGTTGTTCTAATGCTGTTTGCAGATGACAATGTTAGATAAATTTAAAGGCTATATGACTTGAAAGTTACATGATATAGTTTTCCTGAACTGCCATAAACAGAACTGAACACAGGAATAAGCCTTTTATGAAAGTAGAATCCATACCTGCCAGTCGCCTGAGACTGGGAGCAGTTTGTTCCCAGATTAATTTTTTTAATTGGATACAGTTTGAGCATACGCCTGGAAAGAGCTATTACAGACTAGCTGCTTAGAAGGACCCTGTGAGTCATTGGAGTGCTGCTACAAACAGAAATTTAAAGGGCTGAAGTCACACTTTTAATAGACAAAATAGCTGTAAAAGACATAAATGCATTTCTTTGCACTTCTTTCTGTTTTTTTTTTTAAACAAACCATAGAAAATAAACTATCATAAATTTCAGCAGTATTCACCCTTTTCTGCCAAATGCCTAGCCACAGAAACCATCTGGGAAAAGTTCAGCACTAGACAGCTTCCTCTGCTCTAAGTGTCTCTGCACGTCCTTTTCTGGCTTGTCATTAGTATTTCATCATTCAATCTACCATGGTAGTATCTAACCCCCATTGCTTTACCCCAGTCTCTGTAAGTTTCTTTGCCTTCCTCAGCCTTATACTTAGCTCTGTCTCTCATTGGACATCAGTAACTACTCGTTGAGAGGTTCAGCACAGACTTGCTGTCACTGCTTTTGTCCTCTTAAACTCCCTTTCTAGCTCTCTTGTGCCTGTGCATGCTCTGATATCCTGACTTCCCCTTGCTGTTCACAGTTACTGCCTCAGTTTTCTGCTCTTCACCTTCTAACAGGGTTCAGGTCACCTTGTTCTCTAGCTGGACCAGTGCCCTCAATGATGACTATGTATCACAAGAAGTCTTCAGCTGAAGGAATAATTTGAAATGTTGTTCGACTTCCCTTGGTACTCCACAGGGCTTTTACTATGAACCATCATCCAAATTTAGTCAGTTGGCTACTGCTCCTTTCCTAATTATAAAGATGTTTAATTCATAATCCACCTCCATAGTAACATATCCTCAACATGGTTATCTTATTTGTAAACCTGATTAGATTTGGGGAAAAAAAATTTTTAGAACTGAAAAACCACATGGATAAACACTCTAACATTCTACTTATACAGTATGTTTGCCATTGCTCTATTACAGTAAATCAGAAGTGTTCTGCTGCCTGTCATAGGTACAATAGCCTTGACTTGCAAACAACAAAGGGTATCCACCTTATCTCAAATGACAGAGGTGTGCTGTTTGTAATCTATTCCTGGTCTCTCCTCAAAACTCCCTCCTCTGCCAATAATACAGGTTTAAAATATTAGTACAAAAAAAAGTTTTGACTATTTTTCTCCTGATGGCTTTCGCACATTTGGATTTCATATTTGGCCCAACCTTATCACATCAAAATTTGGGCACATTCAGGCCCTATCTCAGCTGGGAGGCAGAAACCAACAGCTGAGAGTTGATAAGAAGCAGCTTCTTAAACTACCTCCTACCTGCTCCTGAGTCTGCAAGCACTATTTCTCCATTCCATCTTGAAGTCTAACTGCTCTAAAGAGCCAATTATTTAAGCTAATCTGTTTGCCTTTCCCCTGGATCAGAAGGGACAAAAGGAGAGACTCACACCTAGATTTAGCACTCCTGTGCCCTATGGGGTGGACAACTGCCCTCAGGAGCACGGCACCATTCCCAGCCAGCCTCACCCACAGGGTTTCATTTCCACTGACACACAGGAGCAGGCTGGACAAAGCTGGTGTGCAGGTCTGGCATTGGTGTAGAATTAGGAGCTAGGATCTGGCCAGAGCACATACACTGGCTCAGAAACATGGAAATGCTCTCAGATCTGGGAATGCAGGTGTAACTGTAGCCTTGAAATCATCTCAGCTGAGGTGCAGGAAATCTTGGCAACACCAGGATTTCAGATGTTATTTTCCATTTCTAGCTCCACTTCTCTTCCACCGGTTCAAGGGGTTCCAGCTAGGCTACACCATGGAGAGAATTCCCCCTTGGTCAGGTTGCCAAGGCTTCCTTCTGATTGCCATCTTCACAGATGAAGAATTGAGAGAATAAATAGTCAGAAGGGCAGGACACACACTGAAGGTCATTCTGGGTATAACTGGCTACCTAAGTACCCAGAGTTGTTTGAAGGCCATCAACTTTTACAACATTTAAAGCATGTCAGAGAAGCCCTAGAATATCTGCTTCACCAACTGAAACAATCTGAAACCCAGCATATGATTATGAGAGGGCAGTCAGGGCTTGTGTGACTTTCACAGCTGAACTCTGCCAAAGTGAACCAGACAGCAGGTTAAATAAAAAGAGGAGACTAGAGAAATTCAAACATAATCTTCTTCTGGGAAACAATAAGCTTACTTTATTACATTTTGTGCGAGTGACCTTGCAGAACATTTCTATATTACAGAGAGCAAGATTTTATGTCATAAAAACTGCCAAAGAAAGGAAAAAAAGGAAATAAGGAAATGGAACTAAATTTTGCCTGGGGTAAACCATTACTAATGAAGCTGTGCCATTTCATACTATGATTTTGGTCACTGTTTCTCCTACAATCAAAAGAAAAAAAAAATAGGCACCAAAACGGACTGAAAACGCTCCTCAGCAGGAGACAGTACATCAATGTAAAGCTCATCTACGGTCCTCTCAGATTTATTCTGTAGGGAGCAACCTTTGCCGTCCAGGGCACGGATTCCATGACCTAAAATGCCTTTTCCTTCTATTTCGGTGGTGCACAGTTATTTTAGCAACTTCGTTCCTTTTCTCCTGTCGGGTAATAGTATTAGCGGTGGATCTGCCAGGGGAAACCAGGGCTCTCAGAGAGTTGTAAAAATAGCCCGGTGCATCCAAAGGAGGCGGGCGAGCCCCCCGCAGCCGAGCTCGGAGCAAGCGGGGCGGGGGGGTTTGGGAGGCTGCGGCGGGGCCCGGGGCCGCTCTTCACTGCCGGGGGCCGCCGCCGCCGCGCCAAGGACTGGCCGCTTTGCCTCCATTCAGTACTGCCTCTGTTTATTCTGCAGCATGTATGGATATCCCCCTGGGTATCTGAGGAATTGCATTAAGGACCCGTCTATCTTATCACGGGAGACGGGCTCGGTACTCCCGAGGCTCTCTCCGCCGGTGCCCGCGGCCGGCCGGGGCCGCGGGGAGAGGCGCTCCGCGGCGGGCAGCGCAGCGAGCCCAGCGCTTTAACTCCTTCCTTGCGGAAGGGTTCTCGGCCGGAGGGGAAACAGCAGCCGTTCTATCCCATCTCACCCGTTCAGTTACTGCGGAAGGAGCACTGGAAACCAGGCAGGACTGCTTTAAAGGCAGGTGAATCGGGGTGATTGCCAAAGGCGTAATCTTAAAAAAAAACGGTGAAGGAGTGCTCCAGCTGTGGATGGATGAGAAAAGCCCTTGCTTCAGACTCTGCCACCCCTCCCAAGTCTCTCTCCAGCTTTGAAAAGAGACAGTCCTTCATGCTCTGATTGATTGCTGGTACAAAGCCAAAGGGAGTAAAAACTGCAAGCCTCCCTCAGCCCAATGCCACGCCTCAGACCAGAATAAAATCAAGGCTGGACCTTTTCCTGTGGTAAATCTGCTTATCTCTCTTCAAGCACCTGACTTACACTTAACAGAAATATATATATGGGCTAGCGTGCAGACTGCACCATCTCATCCTTGCATGCTGCTATTATCAGGATATGCAAGATTATGTGAGCAGTTTACATACACACGCAAACACAGCAGTGCAATTACAAGCTAGAGTGTGTAATGCAAACAGATGAGCCATCAGCAGAACTGGCAGAAGGCAAATATCTGTTTTAGCTGTTGGCTCTTTTCTGAAGTACCAATAGCACAGTAGTCACTCAGCTGAAGCAATGGAAATAAGTACGTGATCCACCTCGGTGCATTTCTCATGTGTCACAGATGCTTCTCTATCTGAAATCAGAGGGGCCAAAGTATCCTAGGAATCCTTCTGAAGGGGCTGCCCTTGCATAACAAAAATATCTCTGTTTGGACTATGAAACAAGCTCCCTGATTCTACCTGTGAATTTCCTTTGAATGTACCAGCCTAAAAACGACTGAATTCTCTGCTACAGCTTGCAATGATTTTAAAGGCATAAGAGAAGAAAACCCTTCAAAAATATTCTAATTTACCAGCTGTTTTAAAGAAAAAATGGGGCTGAAGTATAAGGAGAGAGATGCTTCCTTCTAAAACAGAGTTCATCGCTTAGGGTACGATTTGCACAGAGCTAAAATTGCTTGCTTGTTTACAAACATATGTTTGTATTGTGTAAGTGTATGCAAACATATTTAAAAAAAAAAACCCTATAGGTTTACATATGTATTTTATTTGACCACACAAATGACAAGGAAAAGAAATCCTAATGCAGAAATCACCACTGTCATGCAATGACAGTGTAACCAAGACCCCCACAGCTCTAATGCTAGTGCAGGGAGAGCACTTATCTCTGTGCAGAACCTCTCCAGTGCCCAAGTCCTGTTTAGAGCAAGAGCCCTGGAGATCTTTGTTCCAAAACTATATTTTTGGAACAGCATAAAACATGGCATAATAAGGGAAACTTACCCTAGTTTCAGCTATGCTGAAGGATATGCCAGTTCCCCAGCTGAGTGAACAAATATCCCTTACTATTGGAAGAGATTGGGAAGACTGCTGATTTACAGCCTTTCCCCACTGCAACCTTAAGCAAACAGAGTTTAATTAGATCAATAATGATCAAAGTTACTTTGGGCAGAGAGGACTTTCAGTTCCTTTAATGGTGATGAATCCACTGCCTCAGAAAGGGAAAACAGAAACAAAGCAGAAAAGAGAAAGTCAGGGGATTTTTGACAGTACTAATAATTTAAAATTTAAAATAGTTTTGTTTTTTGCCTTAGTTCAAAAGTCTGTGTACCGTCACAATAACTCTTTGATATCGGATACCGGTATTGATCTGGGTGCATCTGTCTCACTCAGCAGCTGATAATGACAGCACACGTGATTTCCTGTTATTGAAGCCCCACAGACATTTCTGGATCCAGAGCTTGGCAGCTCCAGGGATCCCTTCCCATCAGCAGCCCAGTGGCCAATGCTGTCATTGCCTTTCAGCCGATGTAAGGAGGATACACTGCAGCCTCGCTGAGTTGTAAACAACTTGTTTACCTCCTTCTCAGTATAATCTGTCCCTGCTTCTATCGGCTCCTGTGGCATCAACAGAGCATTAAAACACCCCGAGCTCATAGGCTGATGTGCAGAAAACAACCCAAGGAGCCTTTCCAGGCTCTTGCTTTGTAGGACACAGGAGGTTATTTATACCTGTTGTTTCCAGCCAGCCGAAGCAGCCCTGTTCTTGCATGTGGTTAACTTTGAAGAAAAGTAGGTTTTGACGTTCTTTCGGTAGGAATGAAAATGTAAACAGTGTGGGCCTGATGCTGCTCTTCCTGCAAAGTTTTATTTTGGTCAGACAAAAAGAGATACCTTTCATATGCTACCTTTTTCATTTGCTGTTTACATTTGAATAGGAAAAGTGAAAGATATGTGTGATTTATAGATTCCCAAATTCTGGGGGAGCACCAGTCTATACTGGAGCAGAAAGCTGGGTTGAATGATAAAACCCTTATGGATTTTATCCAGCATGTGGAAGGAGGGGAGTCAGAAAACATTTGGAAAGTCTGTAGTCTGTCCTCTCCGTACTCCTGACCGGGACTTTGAAACAACTGCGCAAGACACTGACCCAGAAACAACTTCCCTGGGGTTTAGTGCATCGGGCAGTGAATGGGAGTGACAGGGCTCGGGTATGAATGCACTCACTTTGTGCTGGAGGTGCAGAGCACTCTCAGAGAGCATGATCCTGCTCTTGTTGAAATCTATGGCAAAACTCCAAGCAGATTTGGGGATTTTAAGAAGCAGATATTCATGCAGCCCAATTTTGAGGCTGTCTGTAGTTCACATCACTCTGAGCCCTTACATCTGAGACACCAACATATCCATGCAGGGGGACACTTTTCATGCCAGCCTCTGATCTGCAGAGCACACACCATCAATAGCAGGCAACTTTTTGCTCATGCTCTTCACTAGTGATGTTTAATTATATTTAAAAACTTCTGGGAAGTATCTGCTCTTAATATAAAAATATATTTCCTTGTGTTTTACACTACCTGCTTGTTCAGTTTGGTGAAGAACTTGAAATGTAAAAGAGTAAAACAATTACTTTTAGGGCTTGTGTTTGAAAACAGAAACTTCTGCCACTCTCAGTCACAATAGTGTCGAGACTTTTTGCTGTTCAGATTGAACTGGAGCTGTAGAAAGATCAAGACAATGTATTTGGCAGAATAACCTGACCAAGATGTTAATCTAGGCAACCTCATTTTGGCATTGCCTTATCTCAGGCAGGTGCTCCTGGGAGAGGGTGGATGTTGAAGGGGAAGGAGAAGAGGCATCTAGTCTGCCTGAACAGAATTGCCTAAATTCTTCAGTTTGTCAAAATGGAGATGTGAAAACCAACAGAGAGTGCTGGTGCCTCTCTCTTTGGCACGTCCCTGGTATTGTCTGTGCAGGCAACTTATGGGGCTAAGGAGTGTAGCCCAGCCAGATTTGGCTCTTCTGTTGATGAAGAACTTGTACTGGATGAATATCATTTTTATGTCTTCTCTTGAAGCTTAGCCACTCTTTTGGCAGGTATGTAACTGAAAAGGAAAAACACAAAAGCCTTTTTCCCAGGGGCTGGGGAATAAACTGTGAAAAAGAATAGATGTAAATCCTTGCCTCCTCTTGGTTTTCATCCTGTGTTTAAGTAATAAGTGCAAAAGGTGGTACCTCCTGTAAATTCCAGTCACCTGGAAGGCTTCTCAGGATAAAATGGATAATAAATCTGACCACCATTCTGCTCATTATAACTGGCACTGAAATACTGAGGTCTTCTTCAACTAAACTTATTGCCCACAGTATGGCCTAAATTATATAGTGAACTTCTGTGTATTACCTGAGGAAAAAGGAAGTTATTATCTTCCTCTGATTTCAGTTTTTTATCATAAACCAATCTATGAGGTTTAAGGCCAGGTTGGATACGGCCTTGAGCAACTGAGTCTAGTGGGAGGTGTCCCTGTTTATGGCAGTGGGGTTGGAATTAGGTGGTCTTTGAGGTCTCTTCTAAACCCTTAATATTCCACGGTTATATGGAGCTATGGCTGAAAATGCAATGAGTTTACTTCCTTTAAAAGAGCTGAACATGGTTGGAAAATTGTTTTCACAATACCTTTTCCTCATTTTCATTATGATTATATACTCATGAAAATATCACAGAAAGCAGTGTCAGGCTAAAGGTCGAAGAGTACAGACAGTAATAACATTTTCAGAAAGCTCAGAGTCATGATTCCTGAATGTATTCTGCAGCTAATTTCTAGATAGTAAATCATTATTTAGTCAGGTTATGAATTGTGCAAAAAATATTTCACCCTTTGTTGTAAATAACAACTTACTCCATGCTAAATCTACTTTTTTAAAAGAAAGGAAACACATCCAGCTCTAAAGTTTTGTTTTTCATTGTGGTTTGGAATGATATGGTTAGAAGAGGTACATAATAAATTAATGACTGGAAATTGCAGAATAGGTCAAGGTCACTTTGTGCATAAATTGGAGGTCTAGGAGTTGTACATTTTGTGCTGTCTGGCTTATACTACTTTATTGATTTTTCACTCTGAGGAAAAAGGAAAGAGAAGGTCTTTAATAGATTTTTATATCCTCAGTCTATTCTAAATCCGCCTGTGTTCTGATCTTCCTGATGTTCCCACACTTTTGTGGCGATAGCAGAGTCCTGCTAAACTGCAATGCTGTCATAACACAATGACTCAAAAACCAATGGTGATTTTAATCTCATAAAAATTTTGCCAGAAAATTCAGAAAGACCTGTAGCCCACACAACCAGGAAAGGATGGACAGGGAAATCTCCTTTAACCTTTCATCTGATTAAAGAGCAGAAGTCCAGTATCACCTGCTTTCTCCACCTGTCAGTATCCTTATAAAGCAAACTGCAGTGCAGTGTAGAAGTTTGATTACCACACCCACAGACAGAGCTTAGCAATAGTGCTGTATCATGAACTGGTTTAGATAGAATTGAAAAATAATTCACAATGAGGTCAAGGTAGAAATGGTGAGTCCATTACAACCTCCAAAAGGACAGAAAACAGCCCTGTCACCCACCATTACTGGATAGGAGTAAACCTTTATGCCTCCACAGCAGTCTTTGACTCTTGGAGGGGCAGTTAGTATCAGGGAACTCATGCAAAATGAATTCCAGCGATGAATGGTTACATGGGAATGAGAAGGTACCATCTAATGAAAATCACTAGACAGGTTCCTAAAGGATCCAACCAAAAAAAATTAATTGCTCTATGTTTAAATAATATATCTATGAGAAAGTATTTTTGGTGCTAAATGACTATCAGGGAAGACATTAGAACCATTACTTGTCTGAAAGCACGGTGTTTTTTACTCAGCTCATGCAAACAAGCAAATGGCTTTATTGGTCTACAGGAAAATAATTACAGCAGTTGAATGGAAAACTACTTGTTAATAGACTCAAAGACTTTTAAAATTCTTTTAATATATTTTAAAGAAATGGAAGTAAAGTACATAGTCTATTCTGATCCTAGGCATCTTTCAAGCATTAGGTTTTTATTTCTGCCTGTTTACTATAAAATAACAGTAACTTCTCTGACTAATCTTAAATACTTTTGTTCAAGCTGATTGGACAGTAGAACTAAATTCTTCTTAAATTGAAGGTAAGGGAAGTACATGAGACCCTTTTTTAACTCTATTAACAGTGCACCAAAACCATTGTGTGCTGAGACCAAAAAAACATGCTCCAATACTGGAGTTCTGGAAATAGCTGAGCATGGGAGATAGCACCAGCTCCTCAGCCATGCCATTGTCACAACACAAGATGAAGGCTGAAGGAGGGGACTGGAGATGACCTGGGTCACACAGTACTCTAGCAATTGTAGTGAGAGCTGCCACTGGTGCCACTGCTGCCAGTGTTCCTCCTGGGAGTGGGAAACAGGGGTTACCTGGCATGGCAGCCCCACTGCTACTTGCAATACGTGGTTTCAAGAGAGGAACAAAAATCCGTGCATGGTCCAACAATCAAAGTTTGTCCGTCCCAAACTCTCTGTGAAGAAAGTTCATTCAAGAGACTGGGTTGCAGTCCTTTCTGCAGTGTGCACCATGGTGTGATACATGGCTTTGAGTGAAAGCCAATATTTCTGTCTCCTATTAGGAATGTAAATTCGTATTATGTTTCCAATTAATTTTTATTTATGAATGGCGAAACTTTTCAGTGGAGGACAGCCATACAATATCATCCACAGACATCTGCATAGTTTCCAAAAGCTATGCAGATATATTGGCAGAGTACTGTGTTTTAGCTATGCAGACTGTCCTTCAGTCCTACTGGTGATGGTTGAAGGAACTCCATCTAACAGATTCACTGGAGGTTTATAGGCTATGCTGACTTCCTCAGATAAAATAGAAACCAGATGTTTCAGTTCCCGGAGGCAAATACAAACATAGAACTAATAACTAAACATGTTTGGCTAATGGCTCCCTATCCTACTCAATACTGTTCTTTCAATGTCTTTACTAGTGACAAAAATACTGTCTGTCCCCTTTTGCAGATGAATTTCCTTCAACAAAATGCCTCTAAAGCTACTTATTCTTGCTCTAAACTTTGTCCTGCAGACTGTTTATGCATTTTGCATTTTCAGCCTACTGCTAAAATGTATCTATTACGTCAGGATCTATCAAGTGAACGTTTTGAGATCTAACCATGATTCCTCCACTTGTTCTGTCCCTTTCTCAGGAACACACTTTCAGTAGGAGTGGTGGAGCACTTGTGTACCCCACCCTTGTTCACTGCTTCATGGTTAGGACATGTCCATAAGGAAATGAAGTCACAAAATTCCTTTCTTCCAGTCTAAATCCTCTGACCATAGAGCTATAAGAGACAAGCACAACTAGCTAACCTTTCTAATGAGATCAGCTGCTGTTCTTTCTTCCAAAGACATTTCACATGGCAAGGGTACTATGATTTGGGCCCCTCTGGGGATATAGCTGCGGGGTGTGAACTTCAGCCAGGCTTGGGCCAGTTCTGGACAAAAGGTGCCCCATTCAGCTGAGCTAATACTTTGGGAAAGTCATAGCAACCAAATTACAGACACAACAGCTGGCAAAAGGAGCAAATGCTAAGGTAGCAGCCTGCAGAAGTCTTTTGGCCCCAAGAGAGTAAACTGACTAATCAACAGCTTACATTTACCACTGATAAATACATCTGCCCCAACAAATGATAACCTCTCCAAAACAAGGGCTGCAAAGAGACATGCACTCCCACCAGTGCAAGCATGCTTTTTTGTAGAGCAGATTCCTTCATTCTCCTTGCCTGGTGTTAGCCCTGGATTGTCTCCTGTGTGCTCTTGTTCTAATGCTCAGTGGTGGGAGTATGAGGAAAACACGAACACAGCCTAGAGTTTATTTGTGAGAGAAATAAGTTGGGTCTCTCCAAAAGAGAGAACACAGTGGGACTGGCATTTATACAGTGATGATCAGGCACCAGGGGATGAACTGAGCAGCTAAATTATCTGATAGCATAGACAGAAGCTCAGTTTAGGATATTTTTTATTTGTTATGGCAGGTCCATGAGCATTAGACATCCTCAATGCTTACATATACAAGTGACATTTCAACAGAATGCAGAATTGTCTTTTCTGGACTAAGTTTTTTTGAGTTTATCCAAAAATTAGATTTTTATCTACATACTTTCTAGCTTCTCTTTTCTGCTGGGAAGGGTCAAAGTACTCATGATTACTTTAAGAGCACATTGTTTCAGACACTGATTTTTGGCTTATAAACAGAGGGACTACAAAAATTTCACAGAGGAAAAATGTCTTTGGTATCAAATTGTTTTTAAGAATGATGTAACAAACCAACTTTTTAAAAATTTGTCCAAGGCTTCATCCTATCCTGAGTTAAATTCAATAGCTCTCACATCATAAGTGTTTTATTTGGAAGAAGAGTCTAATTCTATTTTTATTTACTGAGGTTAACTGTGTAGATTCCAGAAGTTGTAAAAGACTCCTAGTACAAGCACATAATTTTTTAGATAGGAATTATTACTGCTGGACCTTTTTTCTTTTTTTTAAAATCTCTTTAGAATGAAGAGGGTTTTTAAGCATAGCAGGTGTTTGGCAAGCTACTGATTCTATCTGCACATTGCTTAGACATAACTAGACTGCACATTTTAATTCTGATGCAAAACTACCTCAAGAAAAAGCACTTGGGATTTGGTGCTCTTCTATACAGTTAAAGCATTTCACCAGAACTAATTTTGGGTGGAGATGATGCCTTGAGACACTACCTAGAATAGAAGCTAGACAGTGTTAAAGGAATTAAATAGGTGTTTATTAAAAACTCTTTCAAAGGATACACCTTGGGCACTAGAAGAGCCCGGCTGTGGCTCTGCCCAAGATGGATGATGGGTCACACATTTTCCCACTTTTATAAGTTTTGGTCCATTTACATATTGGGGTTAATTTTCCAGTTACACCTCCAGGTTATGAAGTCCCATCCTCCCAGATTTGTCTCCTCAAATCCCTGTTGGTTACACATTTTGGACCTGAAGCTTCAATGGTGTCCTTGGTTCTTGGGCTGGAAAAGGATTGTTTTGTCTAACTAAACTGTGAAGAGAACTTGCTAGCACTTCATATGAAGTTCAGAGTTATACACTAATGCAGTACAGAGTCTGGATAATATGAAAGCTAAAACTTAAGGCAACAGAGATACAAAGAAAAGTCCAGTATGTTTTCATGTGTAACACTGACAAGGTGTAGCTCTGGGCTGAAATATGGCAGTCTATGATCAGAGTTGTGAAATTACCTGTTTTTCTTTGTTTATTGGTAAAAAAATTTGTTTCCACCATCTGATTTTTCAAATGAAATATGGGATGACTAAGTAAAATCTTCATGTTTTGATCTGCCTATAAAATCATTCATATAATTGTGTTTTGAAAATTCTAGTTAAATGCTTATACTGGAGTGTTTATTTGAATCATGGGTGTTAGTTCCTGTAATTCCAGATGGAGAAATAAAAAGGTCCACTGAGTACAAAAGATGGTTCTAAGGCTTTAATTCAAAATAGACCCAACAGCAAAGTTTTTTACTGTAATTTTTTAACTTTCATGTGCAATATAAGCACTAGAAATATGAAAGTTTGTTTGTTCTGCATTCTTCATCTTCTCTCTCATATTACCATGCTATTTTTACAATAGATACTGTAACTATAGCAACATTCTTTAATGGATAAATAGCACATTAGCAACTGGGCTGATATGTTTTTTGCAAAAACAAGCTCAAGTAGAACGGTTTGTCAATTTACCTTCTCCTTATATAAATATATATGTGTGTGTTATAGTGGCAGAATTCTGGACTCAAAGTCATTTTATATCATTTTATGGCCATAATAAGTACATTTTATTTTTTTCAGGGTTTACAGCTTTATTTCTGTAACATTCATAAAGAGTATATGCTGTGTCGTGGGAGAGGAGAAAAATGCTTTATTTATTGAGTCTTCATTTACAGAATGTTTTTGTCCTATATTTTGTCCTATTTGAAAGTCACTTTTTAAAAAGCTTAAATAAATATGAACCAGTATTGCATGCACATTTTTATTAGCTACTTAAATATCACAGATAACAAGTGTTAAAATATTTACTTTCTGCAGATTATGCAAACTGAGTGGCTGGGTTTGTTGCCATTGAAGATAATGGGAGTTTTGCCACAGACACCAGTGGGAACAAGATCTGGCCTTCAGGAAGTCAAAAATGTAATCAAAGTAAATATGTGTTCTTCTTTTTCAAATAAAACTGTGATTAAGCTGTGGTTGTTTCTATGCTGATAGGAGTCATCAAAGTAAGTCGAAGCAGCAATTTTTCAAGGGATGGGTGATACTATAATCATTTGGGGTTCAAATCTGCAGCAAGTTTTAAATGCTGAATGGATTGAGACTGCGACAGGGATTTCACTAAACAGGCACAGAAAAGCAGTCTCAGCTCAACCTGCTTCAGACTCTGAAAGAAGGAGGAGAATATGACTTTACAGGGAAGTATGTTCTGCCATAGTATTCTCTTACTATTTCCTTGGGGAGGCATCCAAGTTGCTAGGGGTTTATTCTTTGTCACATCACCAATTATTAACTTTCTGAAGTTTTCTTACTAGACAATGCTGCCTCTGGAAATCAGTGGTATGGTGATAAATAAAATAATGGGTAAGCCCATCCCTAATGTCCTGAGCTGGACAGGAAAATGCATAAATAGTATTTTGCCAAAAATTTTAAAAATACATTTTTATTTGCACTTACCTTCATCATCAGTGAAAACATCATGTCAGATACTGAATCTAACACACACTTTGCCATTTTCCAGTGGAGGTATTTCCAGACATTACATGAGAAAACATGCCTGTGGATTTTTAGCAGTTATAAATATCAAAATCTTTGTTTTCAGTTAAGGGGGTGTGATTTGGTTACAATGGAAACCTCTCTTTAATATATAGTATCCCACAGTTGTCAATGTGTTTATGAGCATCAAGTCTCCATGGAAGATGAATGAACCTTCCCTGAAAGTGCCCATGTTTAATCAGGCTGGCTATGACAAGTTGTTTCTCAGATTCTTTTGCAGACATAAACCATGATGTCTGCATATAATATTTTTGCTACATATAGCATGAGTAAATGATTTCTGTAACTTTAGACTGTGCCACAAAACCTCTAAGTAAAAAAAGCAGTGCCAGCAGCTTCTAACTCATTCCAGGAGGGAAGGAGCATGGAGTGGCTAGGTGAGGAACACAGGCCAGGCAAGAAGTGAGAAGTGGCATGGAGTTGGGCTGAGTCAGTATATTCCCACAGCAAATCAAAACAGATATTCTCCCTTTCCTCCTAGCTAGGTTCTGAGTCACAAAGAACCTACTCGCCTGTTTCATCTATTGTGTATCATAGTGCTTGGAGGAGGTTGAAAAGAAAAGAGGAAGATGAGAGGTAATTTGGAAGAGAGGAACCATATCAAAATATTTCCTCCACAAGCTTAACATCTAACCCATATCTTTGTGCTACTCTAATTTTCTTAGTTTCTTACAAGATGTTAAGATAGAAGAAAATGTTCTTGTGCAGTACTTACTGGGAGTAGAGGTGTCAGGAAGTTGGCATGGCAATCCTATAGCTCAAAAAACTCTGTTTAGATCCTGAGCTGAGTTATCAATCCATCAGCCTTACACAGGGATGTGGCTTCAAGTACCCAGAGTAGATGGAAAGAAGAAAAAAATCTGTTCCCTGTGTGTGTGTGTATATTCTGAGGGAAAACTGTAGCCTAAAATTAAAAGGATCACTATAAGTTAGTATATGTGGTATTCATCACTACATGATATGCCTGTTATTGACAAGGTATTATTATTCATTGACAATTTAGCTGGTACAGATAACAGAATGAGCATAATGATTCTCTACTTTCATGGGATCTTAACTTAGTTAGACTTAGTATTACACAATATTCTGATTAAAATTTAGCACTTCATAAAATATGTATGTATGAAATAAATTAAAAACCAGCTGAGACATGAAAGAAAAATGGGGGGAAATATTAATAAGCATAATTGCTCATCTCTTGCTGGTCAGTTTTCAGCCTAGTTTCTCTTTTAATATTTTTACCAATGACTTGAAATTAAACATACAGTTGCCACCAGTGGGGAAGAAAAAAAAAAGCAGGTGAAATAATGATTGATTAAATACTCTTTTACAACAGGTTGCAGTTACAGAACAACTGTCATGGTTTAACCCCAGATGTCAGCCAAGCCCCATGCAGCTACTCCCTCACTCCCTACTCAGTGGGATGGAAGAGAGAATCAGAAGGGTAAAAGTGGGGGAAAGTTCATGGGTTGAGATAGACACAGTTAAGTAGGTAAAGCAAAATTCATGTGCACAAGCAAAGCAGAACAAGGAATTCTTTCCCCTCTTAACCCATGGGTAGGCAGGTGTTCAGCCATGCCCAGAAGAAATGGGCTTCATCGTGTAATGGTGACTTGGCAAGACAAATGCCATTACTCTGAATGTCTCCCTCTTCCTCCTCCTTCCTCCAGGTTTATAGGATGTGGTGTGGAATATCCCTTGGGTCAGTTGGGGTCAGCTGTCCTGGCTGTGTCCTCTCCCAACTCCCTATGCACTCCCAGCCCTCTGGCTGGTGGTGGAGAGAGAGGCCAAAATGACCTTGACATTGTGCAAGCCCTGCTCAGTGACAGCTGCTTCCAGCACAGATCCCAACCACAGTCCTATATTTGCTACTGTGAAGAAAATCTCTCTACCCCAGACAAAACCAGCACAAGATGGAGACCGTGAGGACTTCAACACCACTCCACGACTACAGAACAACAAAGGGGCTAAGATCTTCCCCCTTCTTTGTGCTTACATTCATAGCACAGTTAGAAAGAATTCTAGGGAAGTATCCAGTCACTATTCCCAATCCCAACTCCAGGAAATCATCCAGTTATCATTCCCAGTCCCTTGGTAGAAAAAATAGTATCTGTAGGTGTAGTGGAGTAATAGAGCCTTTCCTAGGCTCCTGCCAAGCTCCCAGGCCTTATGGGGTCCTTTCCATAGAGGTGTTCCTTTAGTAGTCTCTACCCCAGCCTTTATCTTTTCAATAGGCTCTTTCTTCCCAGGTGCACAGTCTCTCCTTGCTGAATTGCACAAGTTTCCTGTGGTCCATCCCTCCAGTCTGTCTAGGTCCCCCTGTTTGTCCAACCCTCCAGTCTGTCAGTCCTACCATTGGTCCCCTCAATTTCATGTCATCTGCAGGTTCATCAAGGGTACCCTTTGGTACCTCCTTCAGGTCATTCATGATGATGTCAAGCAGCACAGGTCCAAGGACAGACCCCTGCAGTACCTATCTGGTTGCATCCTAGAGGCAGGGCATGACTTGTTGGTTGTGACCCTTTGAGCCAGGCCTGTACTTGTGTGGGTTTTCCTGACAGCAGAGCTGTGTCAGTGCTGTGTCAGTGCTGGGTCAGACAAGTTGCAGAGGCATTTTGCATGAGGGATCCTCAGCAGGCATCCGGGATGGAGGAGGAGACCTGCGGGTCAAGGAGCCGGTCAGTTCTGTCAGCAGAGCCACCTGAGCCTGCCCTGACCCAGCATAACTCTGTGGCTCTGACCCAGATTTTTGGCTTCTCAGCATCAGCTGGCTGATTTTTCAGAAAGACATTCCATCCTACCTCCCTGCTGAAGGTGATGAAGGCCAACCCTCAGTAGGGTAAATACTGATATAATCATATCAGTTGGAACAACTCACTCCACATAGGTCAAAGAGCCCAAATGAAGCAGGAGATGCAATCTGAAACGTCATGAAAGGCCAAAATCAGAGTCTCCAAGTATCATTTGATATCCAGGGAAGCCAACAGTGTTTTAAGATAGCAACCACAAAAAAGGAAAAGCCTTTTTATGTAAATTTGTACATAAGCTTCTATAAACACATGTATAGATGCACATAAATTCATGTGCATGTATTTATCATATACATTATTTAGTAGGATTATTTTGTTAGGTACATTTGGTTTGCCAAGCACTTTGATACTCTCCTTTCTTCAAAGCTTTTATTATGATTGCATATCTAGGGTAATAATGGTTAGTGAGGCTTAAAGATTATGAAAGGTGAAAGATTTTAAAGACTAAGAAACCATCATAATGGTGTTTTAAACTAGTGTTATCACAGGAAATTTAAGATGATCTCTTTGTTTTCATTAACCAAGAGCAAAAATACAGTGTTCTATAAAATTTGAAATAAAATAATAAAGGAGAGAACACAGTTGGGAAATCTGCATGACAGAAAAATCATGAACAGCAGAGTGTGAGGGGGTGGGGAGAAACAGGAAAATTATTATTGTTTTCCAGATTAGTATACCACTAAAATAATACAAATTAGAACTAAGGAGCATCTTCTCATGAGCATGATTTTTTCATGATGATAAAATTCTCTTTCCCTTGTTGAAAAAATGATGTGCCTTTTCAAGGAACATGACACTTGGGTGGTTACTAGCCATTCCTAGTCCCCTTCAGCATGCAGATATATACCTTAATTATTCCTGCTGATTTTACTAGCAGTGATGTGCACAAAGCCCCATACATCACCCTGCTGTGCTATCCTGAAACATTTATTACTGATGCATGAGAATATTCAGTGGGTTTACTTATCCTGCTTTCATCAGTGTTGTCCTCATTTATAGGGGTTTTTAAATCTGGTAAAATGAAACTCTTAGTTCAAAGAACCACATGTGCTATGTTAGTCTTCATAAACTGTTTGGAGAACAGTTAAAAAAGGCATGAAAAAAGAGAAGAGCACTCAGGGACAGTCAGCCAGGGAACCTTGCATACACGCAGTAAATTTATTTACACATTGATTTATCAGAATTATGAATATTCTCTAAAGAAAAACAATAAACAACACTTTTATAATTTTATAAAACAATTTGGGAAAAGGACTGATATGCTGCTGATATTTTTAATTATTCATTTTGATGTCTTGAAATATTGCCTTATGTGATCCTAATACTTTTTTTTTTCCTTTTCATCTTTATTTGTATTTTTTGCTCTTGTTTTCTCTCTTTTCTCTCTTCCTCCCTTTCTCCCTCTCTTCCTTCAGGACTGCCAAGAAAAGCCAATATATATTACACTAATTGCCATGCAGGCACTGCAGTTTCCCCGGTTTTGCTCCCCATCCCTGCCATAGCTTGGTACTCCCAGCAGCCTGGTGCTACATGAATAGCTTGGCCTATGGGGACCTTTCTGTCTGGGACAGTACCATTCTGCCCAGACAGGGAGAGACAAGGCTTTTTTGTTCTTTAGGAAAAAGAAAAAAAAGGAAAAAGACAGACCTTGCTGCAGCCCTTCACTTAGGATTCCTCCTCAGGAATTCTAATTCCAGCTGCATGCTCCAAAGGGGCTCATGACAGTGATTATTCCAGGCATAAATCATCATTCAGTAGCTTTGTGTTCACACACCAGTTCTTCAGGGATTTCTTTTTTTTTTTTTTTTTTCACTTTCACATTTTGTACTGTACTATTTGCTTGCAAATCATAATCTAACTCAGCAATTGTGAGGACACATCAAAATTAGTAAACACTTTGTTTTAAAATAATTGCTGATTTGAGAAGTACCTTTGAGATATTATGTGTAGCACAGCTGTCAGTAGTAGCAATTATTTATGTATTGAATGAATGAGTTTGTCTTTTATCTATATGGAAGGGCATTTTACTCACCCATGCTTCCCTTTCTCCAGGCACATTCCCATCTGCAGTTTTACAGCTATATTGTGACCAGCTTTGTAGAGAACAACTTAGTTTTAGAAGAAGCTTTTTCTTAAAAATAATTTTCAAAATGGGTCCCGTAATTTCTGAAAGGCAAACCCAAAGGTGGCCTAGAACTCATTGCTTTGCCCAATAAGAGGTTATCAGACAGCATGCCTGAAACTCAGCTTTCTTGAAGGGCTGGATCTAGATGTCTCACATCAGAATGTTCATAGTTATTATTTCTTAGGTACCTATGCCTCCTTTCATCTATATAAGATGGACACCATGAGCTTCATCATGGGGAGATTCAGCTTAAACAGAATGTTAAATCTGCAATTTTTTGTTACTAAAGACTATTTTTTGAGTTAAGATCTGACATCTCCATAATTAGCATATACATATATATATCCTTGATGTAGTGCATGGTCTTCATTTACCTATAATCCAGTATCCATAAAACTAAAAATAAAAGCCTGTGCTAAGCACTTCTGCCAACTGCATTTCACAGATTAAAATGCAAAGGGAATATAATTCTTGTGTTGCTCTTTAATAAAATGAAGAATATCCTTGGACATTGAATAATTCACTGCTATGTATGTGTATATATTGTAATAGAAGCAATAGGGGTTTTTTTT
Source organism: Peucedramus taeniatus (assembly GCA_013400575.1). Lineage (NCBI taxonomy): Eukaryota > Metazoa > Chordata > Aves > Passeriformes > Fringillidae > Peucedramus > Peucedramus taeniatus. Next base: position 24,338 of record WBNO01010140.1, read on the forward strand.
CTCAATTGCAATGGAACATACCACACATCTGATAGAAAAATGTGCCAAATAAACCTAGTTAGCTCACTGTAAAGTAAGAACAAGTGCAGGGAGGAAAATATATTTCTCATCCTCACAGGGACAGTATTTTAAATCCTATTGAACTGAGGCAGGCACACCTGGAGTAAGCTGCAGATGTATTCTACCCCTTTCCCCTCTTCTCCCAGGTACCCCTGCCTACTTTGGGGTCTGCAGTCCCAGTGGAGGGGAGCAGGGGTGCTGTCCCACAGACCATGCCCAGTGTCCCTCCTCTTCAGGACTGCACCTAGCTCTGTACTAAAGTGCAGTCCCTTTAGTTACAGACACTCTCTGCTTCCCTATTGAGTGGCCAAGATCTTTAATTAGAGCCAAAACTACACATGCAAGCTGCCAGGCTTCCAAAATATCAGCTCTGTTTACCTGATGGGCCAGCCAAAACTGGAGGTCAGTGGAGGTAAAGGGTATAAAAAACTTGGAGGGTTTTGGCCTTGAATGACACCCCAGAGGTCATAGAGGTGTTCTGTGGCAGGACAAGTCTGGGCACATAGATCTGCAAAGTTTTGGACTTTTAGTTTTGGCAATTAGGACTCCCTAATTGCCAGGGCATCCTGCTTCCTGTAGGGATAGTAAGTTTATTTTACCCAAAAGTCTGATGACTCTTTGCACCAAAGAGAATTGTCTGCAGTGGTAGCTCATTACAGTCTGTCCTTAATTCACTCCTTCTCACTGCAGATGCCATTAAGCCTTTGACTTGTTTTTGCAACCTGTGTACAGGAAACTATGAGCCTTGGGAGCCTAACCTGGGAGAGAGGGCCCATGCCCAAGGAAATCCTCTGGCTACTCTACAGTTGCTCACCTGACTTATGCACTGCTTTGTGTATGCATGAGAAGAAAACTTTCACAGAGCAGAGAAACCTGCAGCCTAGTTTTATTTCTAGTGTAACAATGTGTGTGCAAAAATTAAATATTGCCTGAGAGAAGGCAGCATTGGGAACATAACCAAAGATATGAGTGTGCAGCACCTGACATTTGGAGTTGGCAGTGCAAGAATTCACTGGTTGATAATATTAGTTTACATGGCTGTTTAATTTTTCATTTGACAGAATATTATAATGACCTATTCAGATAGGAGCAACCCCGTTGTAGGAGGACACTTATGTCTCCAGGTACCTATTACAGTTCCTTGAAGATTCTCAGGAGCTACTGAATGAACAATAGCTTTCCAGATTCCAAAGTGAGATACTGAAGTATAATAATACCTGAGAATTGCAGACATCATTATTTTAGCTGGTTTTTATATAGAGAAATTCCAGAAAAAAAAACCAAACAACCAAGTGTTGGTCGCTTTTCTAATACTTCAATCCATTCCCCATGCTCTGCCTAGATCATTATCTGCACTTCAAAGATGGACATGGGCCCAAACCTGTGATGCAGTGTAGTGAGTTGCTGCTGGCTGGATGCCAGGCACCCACCAAAGCTGCTCTCTCAGTCCCCTCTGCAGCTGGACAGGGGAGAGAAAATACAAGTTGAGATAAGGGCCTGGAGAAATCCCTTGCCAAATACCATCACGGGCTAAACAGGCTAGAATTAGAGTTATTAATTGAGTTTATTACTACCAAGATCAGAGCAGGATAATGACAAGTAAAATAAAACCTTCAAAGCCCTCCCCCCTTTCCTTCTTCCCAGCTCTATCTCCTTCTCCAGTGGCACAAGGAGACTGGGAATGGGAGTCATGGTTAGTTTATCCCCCATGGCTTCTCCCACTGCTCAGGGACAGGAATCCTTCCCCTGCTCTGCTGTGGGGTCCCTCCCACAGGAGACAGTTCTCCATGATCTTCTCTAGCCTGAGTCCATCCCACAGGCAACAGTCCTCCCCAAACTGCTGCAGTCACTCTTCCATGGGGTGCAGTCCTTCAAGGAAAGGCTGCTCCAGCAAGGGCTCCTCTCTCCTTGTGCCTCTGAAGGGTTCACAGCCTCCTCTCAGGCATCCACCTACTTTGGTGTGGGTCTCCTCCATGGGCTGCAGGTGGATCTGTGCATCCCCCTGGACCTCCACGGGCTGCAGGCACACCTGCCTCACCATGGTCTCCCCACAAACTGCAGGGGAATCCCTGCTCTAGCACCTGGAGCACCTCCACCCCCTTCCTCTCCATTGACCTTGGTGTCTGCAGAGTTGTTCCTCTCAGCCCACTTTTCTCTGGCCACAATTACATCTGTGCAATAATTTGTTATTTTCCTTCTTCTTAAATATGTTATCACAGAAGTGTTACTACCATTTCTAACTGGCCCAGCCTTGGCCAGCAGCATGACTGTCTTTGGTGCTGCCAGGGATTGGCTCTGCTGGACGTGGAAGAAGCTTCTGGCACACCTCACAGAAGGCACCCCTGTAGCTCCCACCCTGCTACCAATGCTGGCCATGCAAACTTAGTACACAATGATAGTCTTTGGTGATAAATCCAAACAGGTCTTGAGGCAATGTTCAGGTCATGCCAGCTCAGGAATCTCAGCACTTAATTACCTTTAAGCATGAACCCACGTGGCACATGAGCCAGAAGGATCTTCCTTTTCTGTTATTCCTCCATGCCCCTCCTGCTTTTGGGAGCTGTCATGATTTCAGAGAGTTGGCTAATGCAGGTCTCTGGCAGTACATCTAGAAGCACACTGAACTCATGTTAGTTCTCTAGCCCTGCAGACTATTAGCTTTAAGTGTGACATGGTGACTGTCTCTGATATTTCTGGTTTTCTATTATACAGAGAGACAAAACATGAGAAAAAAAGAAGTGATTGCTGCTGTGCTTGACTGCCTCTCCCACCAGCTGCTGGCTCCATCACAATCACTGTCATCTGCAACAGACTGCATCACACACTGGTGCCAGCTGTGAGGTGAAGTCCTCACCCACTCTGTGCCACAGATCTATTAATGATATTCCCAGTAAACAGAGTGGCTCATTTTTTCCATGTCTGCACTCAAAGAGAGTGATGCAGTGTGCAGAGAGTGAAATTTAGGACAGACAGGCAGCATTGAGTTCAGCAGCTCCCCATGGGAAGAGAGTGAAAAAAATAAAGCTTAGAAAAGAAAGCATGTTCACTACTACATACACAATGATACCTCAAAAATATAAAGTTGATAATAGCATCAGGGAAAAAAAAAGGATGCTGTTACCCTCCTCTATCCCCAAGTAAAACTAGACTTGGAGTGATTCTTTCAACTTGAGTTCCATGAAGACAGTCAGTGGCAGGATGCTGAACATGATCCCCACAGACATAAATAAAAATGGCCAAACAGCTGAGTTAGGAAGGGTTCTTGGCTGATTTGGTGAGAGAATCACAAAACAGTTGAGGGTAGAAAGGACTCCTGGAAGGGGAAGGGTCAGGAAGTCATCTGATACAACTCCCCGCTCAAACAGGGCCCCCTCAAGCCCAGTACCACGTCCAGAGATTTTGATTATCTCCAAGGATGGATACTCCACAATTTCTTTGGACAGCCAGGGTGCCTGGTCATCCTTGCAGTGAAAAATAGTTTCCTACAACAGTTGTGCAAGTTCCTGTGTGAACATCATCCACCTGAGTTTTGAAGTACTCTACACACACCATAGTGGTGTATAAACACTTCACGCCAGACCCCTCCCATTTCCTTATTCCCTTATTTCCTTATCCCATTTCCACAAAAAAAAACAGGCACTTTCACTTTAATTTGGATGCTGCCTGCAATGAATTCATTCTTCCTGCTTTCCTTTTGTGCCTCTGGCACTAGAAAACCCCCCCTCTTCCCTTTCTTTATCCAATTATCCAATAGGATGTCTTCCACCAAGCTTGCAAAGCAAAGCATCAAGGGATTTTTTTTTTTTTTTTTTTTTTTGGTCATTTCCTGCCCTATCCTCTCGCTGCTGGAGAAAACAGCACAAAACTAATTCAAAAAAGTTCATGTTAAATGAAGATCCCACAAATGGATCCCAGGAAATGTCCTGGATGCTGATTTCTCCTCTTTTTCTTTTCCTTCTACTGGCTCAGGACAAATTTACCAATAAAAATGATGGTGGAAATAAGAACAATAATAAGAATAGCCTACCTTTTTTTTAAGAAATGAAGAGTATTCTTCCTTTTTTTTTTTTTTTTTTTGTCGAATTGCTGTCTTTAATCCTTTCTCTGGTCAGGTCTACTATTTCTTATGCTGTTCACAGTTACAGTAACATTCTGCTGGAACAAGTGTAAAGTTGGCTTTCAAAAGAAGACAGAAAGTATGATTAATTTCACAGCCAGCTTTAGGAAGTTTTCTCAGGCTGCTAAACCTGAATCAAACTTTTCCAATGAAAGCTGTTAGAAATTCTAAATAAGGAAAATTCAGCATGTTGTACAAATTGAATAGCTGTCTTAGTTCTAATAACTGCAAGTTTCTTTCAGGATTGTGAAAATTTATTTATCATCTGTCTTTTAAAAGAAAAAATAAACAACCATGATCTAGAAGTAAGATATGAGGTCAAAACAATTCTGGGTCATCTCTTTTGAAATCAGTGTCTAATTTCAAATTTGCTTTAAATGATGAGTTTAAAAAATGAATTTACAGCATCTGCAAATGTATATTTTACAAGTCTGCTTGTAAACTAGCCCTGAGCCATGAATTCTCACACAGAACTGCAGCCTAGAACTGATGATTGCTTTGCATTCAAAAGTCCTATCTACTGGAGCAGAGGTATTCATGCCTATAAGCTTTTCTCTCAACTACATCACGTTGTCATAATGTCTAACAAAAATAACAAAATAGCACAAGAGGTTACTGACTAGTTCTGCTGCATTCTGCAAAGTATTCTTTGGTGGCCACAGGCCAGCTTCAGTGCAAGGGATGCAGAGGTCTCTTCCCTGCAGTAATGAGCTCACCTAACCCCTCTGCATGGCAATTTGAAGACTCTTAAGTGTTGAATTCTGACTACTATTTGCTGACATTTCCCACTCCACTGGAATTATGAAGTGTCACAACAGTGTTTTCTTTCAGCAGATAAAATGCTTGTTGTATACCTGCTTCCAGCTGAAGTTATCCACTATTTTAAAATGAATTATGGGAAGATATTTAAGAGCTCAAGCAGTGTTCCAATCACATGTTCTCAAAGGAGAATCCACCTTTTTATTTATTGCTGCAAAATAAACTCCCAAAGCTAGACATTTCAACTGCAAGTGTCAAAAGACATGAAATAAATAACAGGGAAAAGAGCAAATTGAAACAAAACCCAGAACAACAGCCCTACTATGTAGTAATTCCATAAAGGTGTTGCTAAACACATTATTAGTGTAACTTCTGGCTAGAAATTAGAGCCTAATCACAAACAGCTATATAATTTTTTTTTATTTTATTTTGATAAGCACATTACTGAGTTGGTACAATGTGAGAAATTGTCAATCTTGATTTATATTTTGAGACAAGGAGAGAACTTTCAAGCATCAGTTTTTCCTGTGGACAACAAAAAGTTAAAGCCAAATAAGCCATGGGCATGACGGATTGCTTTAAGACCAGGACAGTTTTCTCTTTTTGTTAAAAAAAGAGAAATCTCTCTTTTCCCTTACCCCAAGGAAATTTGCATATTAAAAGTCTACAGAAATTAGGTTTATATTTATTCTTTATGGCTATGAGGTGGATGAGAGGGCAGTTATTGTTCAGCATTGACATCAGACTTAAAACTGCAGACTGCAGACCTTTACAATAGAATTAGACTTTCGTGTTGCATAATGAGATTCATTATAATTGACATACATAATTCCAATCATGTTCTGTGTTGATTCAGCCTTTTGTTGTCAAGACAGCCTGTTATTACATACTGAACTAACCTTACTCATATACAATGATTAAAACAAAACATCTTCAGAGCTTGTTGGTTTGGGGTTTTATTTTTTTATGTGAATGCAAGGTACCCCCTTCCCTCCCCATGCCCACCTCCCCTGCAGCATTTTCTCAGCAAAGCCAGAAAATCCAGTGTCTGGCACAGAATAGCCATTTCTCAGTGTGAAAAATGATTCTCAAAAGGTGATCCCCTGAGAGTTTGATGAATGTTATCCCTACATTGTAAGTGTAAGGAAAAACACTATAATAAATATATAAATTAATAAAGGAAGATATGGGTCTGCAGTATTCCCAGAGTGGAGAAGCGTGGCAATTAGTAAAGACTATCAAGGCTTTTAATGTTCATAAAGTGTCAATCAAGGTCACTCAGGGGTACTAATTCACTAAAATAGGCAAAAAACCTTTTCAACTGCTCTGCTTTTTTTTTTCTTTTTCTTCTGAGAAGAAATGAGAAAAGCTGGCTACACAATCACACAGGCTTTTGCTACTGATTTATTCAAAACAATATTGGTGGTTTTACACTACTTTTTCTCTCACAGGTTCTCACCAGTAGAACTGAGAACCATTAATCCTAGATTTACAAAGGCAACTAGAGGTGCCTGAACAGGCATTTCTCAGAATGGCCCTGGTTAAGTTGGGAGGATCTCTGGAGATCTTTTCTCACCTTTCTAACCCAGTGCTCAAGCAGGGCCCCCGAGACCCCATTGCAAAGGACCACGTCCAGATGGCTTTTGGATATTTCTAAGGACAAGGATTTCACAATCTTCCTGGGCAACCTGGGCCAGTACTTGGTCATCCTCACAGTGAAAAAGGGTTTCCAAATGTTCAGCAGGGACCTCCTGAGTTTTAGGTGGAGCCCATTGCCTCTAGTCCTGTCCCATATTTCAGTAGCTACCAAGACACTCACAAAACCCTCATTTACATTTGTAAACCAATGGAGGGAGCATTTATCTGGCCAAAGACATCTGTGATAGAGACATCAGTGTCTGTGTTAGTCAGCACCCTTCACAGCTAATAGAGAAAAATAGGTATTTCTAAGGACCCATTAATCTCATTTTTTAAAAGTATATCTAAAATAAGCCAAATTAATCACATCTGCAAAATTCATTCCACTGACTTTCAGAGAAGTCTAAGTTGACTTCTTATAGATGAAGACCTCTGTGTAGGGGCACTCTCTGGTGCACTTTCAAGACTAATGTACACTTACAAGGTCATGGGGACATGTGAAAAACTAAGGCTGTTCAAATATTGCCACAAGGAGTCTAATTTTTTCTACTATTTGGCAGGACACAGAAATTAGATGTTCCCTCATTTGTCCCATTTCCCACTTATGCAGACTGCTCTGGTCACAGCAGAACACACACCTTGGAACAGCAGTCTGTCCCAAAGCATAAATGTCCCCATAATTTTCACTGTGCCTGTCACTTAGGAGACACTAATGAAGGGAAAGCAGACTAGAAGCAGAAGGTCATATGCCAGTACTTGCTTTTCCCACAAAACAGTTGAAATTATTTCCTTTCACTTGGCAACAATTGAAAATTAGCTTGAAGGGAAACACCAGTGTCATGTAAAGTTCAATCAACAGCTCTGGCAACTCTGGAGAGACACACCAGAGAGATTTCAACAAGGTCCATATTGACTGCTCCTACAAAATTAAAATGCAGCTGCCAGTAATGCAGTCTGTTTGATTGCCAATTAAGCAAATTAATCACCCACTACTTCCCCTTGCACTGGGTATTCTATGAAGAAATAGCATCCACATCTGAAGGAATGGCTGTGAGGAGGCAGGTCAGGAGTAGGGCTTTCACTCAAAACCAAGGTGAGAATCAGGCCTGGAGAGGAGGAGAGGGTTAAAGCCCAGGCAGGCAGGAGGGGGCTGGTGCCCACTGGAGGCAAGTCTTCATAAACCTCTTGCAAAAGGCAGAGGATTGTACTTGCTACTGCCAGTTCAGTTTAATGGAGACAGACAGTCCTCTGCACAGCCCTGGAGCTGCTGAAGTTCCTGCTCAATAGCTGCTAAAAGAGCAACTCCATAGCTATTTGTAAGGGTTGAGGCCCTTACTTTGAAAAGCAAATTTAAGTGGAAAGTCCCAGCCCAGAAGAATGTCATTGTCCATCACGTGTTGATTGTTCTGACTGAATAATCTGAATGCACACTTCAGCCAGTGAGTTTGGGGGAACTCAAGACTGAGGCTCAAATAAATTAATCCTGAAGAGAGGGTGATGGTCAAGACTATAATGAAATATCTCTTCATCCTAGGTAACTATTCTTTGCCTTGTTATTTTACTCCTATCTTTTAATAAAGGGGTCACTCGGGGGATGCTGTGGCTTTCTGCAGTGGCTTTGCTCTGGCTTCAGAATCTCACCTTTCATGAGAGAAGCTGCTCAATGAGCTCTGGGATTGGCAAGTCCCAGCAGCCTCTGCATGGGATCCTCACTTTTGATTAAAACCTTTTATTGGCACTTTCTTCAGAGCTGGGACATTTATACCTCTTCTTCCAGTTATGAATTTCAAAGTCCATGAAATTACATTGCAGCTTTCCTTTAGTCAAGAAGCCAAATGAAATGGAACAGAACCAGCAGACAGGATTTCTAGGACTTACATCCTTCTAGAGCAGTACTAAGTAGACTGTTTAAAATGCCATTGCCAGTAGGCCATGATATCCCCCATTTGGGCTGAGATTTAATACAAATTCAGGCAGACTTAGCACTGAAAAGCCACTACAGGCAGTGAAGATCCAGAGCTTGATTTAGTTGCTCTGTGTAATTCATAAAGTATTTGAACCATCCTCATGGTAAGATAAGGGCTCAGTGGTCTTCTGAAGTGGCAGCTGGAGGCTAGGAGAAATGCATCAGGGCCTCTCATGTGGCACAGGATGTCTATATTTAGGCAGGTGACTACCACTTCAGATTGTCATTGACTGTGCTCTGAGACACTGACTGGTGGAAAAACACAACTTATCTTGCAAGATCCTAAAGGAAAGTGTACACTGTTAAGTTAAACTCAGATTTAGGGTATTTATCTTCAAATTGTTTTGTTTTTTTAATGAGATTTGTACAAAAACGTTTCTCTTCGAGATCTTAATCTCTGAGCCAAACCTGATAAAACCAGCCAGTGGATACTAAAGTTAACACAGTGTAAAGAGGGAAAATACCACTAAATATTCAGTATTACAGTAACTCCTAACAGAGAACACACAAATTTGTATCACCTGGTTTCAATCATTCCCCAAAATCCAAGATGTCCTGCCCCTTTCTGGCTCTGTAAGACTGTTCAAAAAGTGGGAAACTTGTGTGGCCACCTCTGTCTGAAAAATGCCACAGATATAAAATAAATTTCTTTCTCAAAAGCACAGGTACTGCTGTCACAATGGTGTTTGGAAGCCTGGAAGAAAACAAATAGCAGGACAAAAAATAAAAATAACTGCAAAGTTATGGTCAGCACCAAAAAAAAAGAAACAAAACAAAACACTTTCATGAGGTTGACAATACATTGTCGATAAAACTCTGCCATCCAATGATTATATACCACAGAAAACCCAGTAATTTGTGGAAAGCTAGGACTGCTGAAGGTATGTTTGCAACAAGCTAACAAGGTGTCCCTCTCCTAGTTTTGTTTGTGTAGCAAGGAAGGTATTTCAGATAGGCACTTTGTTTTCCAAAGCAGCATCACACACTTTTGAATCAGACTATATAAAACTTAATGGCTCTCATTTAAGATACATAAATTTTTCCCCAAGCTTTCTTGTACACATGTGTGTGAAATGGGGCCCACAACTACAACTTTTTTATTGTCACTTGCTTTAAAAATTTTGAAAACTTTTTTCCCTCTAAAAAATACAAATCAATCAGAGATTGGCATGTGTAAGAAACATTAAAAAGGTTAAATTGCTGAGATAATTTGATCTTCAGTAAACTAGCCATACCTCAGAGACACTCAGATTTGTAACATGAAATGCCACATATGAAAAATTAAAAACACCTCTGAAGGTTTATAGAAAAAGAAATATGTAAAAATAAAATTATTAAGAACAAAACCATCAGAAAATTCATTATCAATGTTTAAGATTGGTAAGACTAGAGAAATACTTGGGGGAAGAAAAGAGGACAACAGGTGGGAAAAAAGAAGAAATTATGCACATTTTTTGTTATAACTAGCTGAGGTACTCTGACACCCGAAGGTGAATGTTACATCGTACCTATTTATAAAACTATTATACTTGCCAATTAATGTTATCTAGGGTCTGTATTAGCAAACAGCTGCAAGTAGTAACATCTATATTTTTTTCTGTTAGGAAATCAAGGTTTTAGACAACGTTTTTCATCCATTATTTCTTAGTTTCAGCTCTGAGAAAAACTATTTTAAACCTCCACGTTCAACTTGTCATCTCAAATCCTTTCCTCTGTTTATACTTTTCTGCTTTAATACAGATCTTGAAATTCAGTTTGCTTCCTTTTTGTAATTAAATCTTCTCAAATGTTAGAGAAGAGTTTCAGCTAATGTAAAAACCTGCTAGCAGATTAATAGTAGAAAAGCATGAACAAATGCCTTGATTGATGGAAGTTATCTTCTGCTGACTGTGATATGTATTTGCATGCATACAAGTTCTCTACTGGCAACATTTTCTCCTTTACTTCCAGTGCTACCCTATAAATCAATGGCAGTTCTTCAGCAACAGTTTGAGTTAGGCTCATTAGCTGAATTATACATATAATCGTGCATATACAATAAATCTTTTAAAACCACTCTCATTTCCAGTATACTTGTGAAATATTATACTGTGGAGTCCCCTGTTCTGGCAGTATAAATGCTGTGGGACCTAGTGAAATAGGGAAAATGCTCTCACACAGAGAACTATTGAAAATAATATTGTGGGTTGGTGTATTTTTTTTTCTACTTGGTTTTGAGACCTTTGCACAGGGACATCTTCCATCAATGAATGAATCCTGCACCAAATGTTTGTTTGAGTAGACCTTTACACCAGCTTGGCAGTGCAGTGACATCTTCTAGTGGAAGTACATTTACATTTACTTTAAGACCTCTGTATTCTTAGAGGAGACAATTCAGAATCTTGCTTTTAGTGAACACCTCAGTTCTGCAAGGTTATGCATACCCTTAAAAGATGCTAATGGAAACCTTACAGGTTTTGCCTTCATTTAAAAATATGCTATATATGAAGATGTAGTATAGGAACCTAGCAAAGTTTCCGACTGTCAAGTAGCTTTCTATAAGAGGTAGTATGCATGACTTGGAATCTTCAAACCAAAAATGTCTTTCTGTGAACACATGAAACCAACCATATATACACAAAAAGGTACTATACATCCCTCCCCTGTTGAAGGCAGAAATGGACTTAAAGGCCTTAGGATTGTCCTTTCCCTAATGACTCTCTAAAATATGAACAGCATTCATTGCTGCTTGGTGATAGTAATGACCTTATAATAGTTTCCATGGAAAGAATTCTGAGATCATAAACAGTGACAAAGTGAGTTTGTTAGTTACCAAACATACACGTTCCAAAGGTACATGACATTTAATTCTAAACTATTTTTAGAAATCATAGGAAAATTAAAACAAATTAACTTTTTCCAGCAGAAGCACTTACATTGTATTTCCAAATGCAATTACAGAGAACTTCTAATTGACTATTATTAGAAATCAAGTAATTTCTATTACACCCTCGAAGCTCTTCTCCAAAACAGAGTATTTAAAAGGCAGCATTTATGACACTCAGTGAACTGAGTCTCTGAGTCAGATGACCTAAATTCCTTTAAGCCCCTGTGCCTAATATTTTGTGTTAAATGACACTAGGCTGATACTATTCAGCACCTTACTTAGGCTTTCTGATTCCATTTCATATTACGGTACAATGTCTTCACATACAGAGGCTAGAAAGCATAGCATTGGGTCTGGGATTATCATATTTCATGTAAAGAGGTATTTACCATTCACCATTTATTGTAGGGTCTCTGATCCCTATATTGTGAGCAGTCTGTTCCCAGAGAGCACCTGCAGCAAAAGAACTGCTTTCATTTTAGATGAAACTTTGGCACAAGCAAGAACAATTTTTTCAACACACCTGTCCTTATAGGTGGTGGGAACATATTGAGTTCAAGTGTAATTCTCCCCTTTCCTGTCACTGTAGTTCTCCAGCTATTTCTCAAAAAATTATCACTTCTCCCAAGTTCCTGTCAGTAGCATCTGATAAAGGCTGACAGCAACAACTCAGCTTATCCAGTGCTTTGTCTTAGAACAAGCAAATATCATTTGTACCCGAGGAAACAGCCCTCTGTTTTTTCACGTCCTTTCTTTACATCCACAGACAGGTCTCCCTGATTTTGCTGTTGGTACACTTAGAAGTTTTGCCAGTTTACTGGTTTGAAACGTAGAGTGATAAAGCTGTGCTTCACTGGCATGGCTATTTAGTGAAATACTCCTATAAAGAAGCAATTATACCAGGAAAATATTCTTTAGGAAAGATAGAGTGCCCCCCTTTTGGAGGAGGCTGTTAGACCTACCCCTGCAGAAGAATCCTTTCACCCCTGTGAACAACTTCCTCTGAGAAGGGAGTGGGAGAGGTAGGTAATGGTTAGGGGAGTTACACCATGCAGACCTTAAGAAATACAGATAAGCCTGCTGTGGCATTCCCTCTGGATGGAAGGTAACCATTTTTACCTTGATGGGCTACTGTAAGGCTAAATAAAGATGGGGAAAGATGTCAAATAATGACCCACTCATAACCACGTGAAAAAGGTCATATAAGTATCTAGGGAACAGGAACTATCATGGAGAGGAATGTTTATTTGGTAAAAGCTGAAAATAACTTTTGTAGAGACAAATCTGCATTGGATATGCATCTATTTTAGTAACCATATATAACCTGCAGCCTCTATATAACATGCAAAATCTCTGAAAATTCAGCAAAAACAGTACAAAATCACAAAGAATAAGTTTAAAAGGGAGGACACATTCCCTATGAATTCTAGAACTGTGCACAGTGGGGAAAACTGGCAAATTTTAAGTGAGGATATAGTAGTAGGGAACCAAGTGCCACTAAGTAAGTTCAGAACAGTTGGAGACCTCTGCCACATTTTCTTTGTTCCACCTATATATGGCACATGGAAATATATCATGTATCCTCCCCCTGGTGCCCAGGAATGCCATGTATGTTTCTCCCTACACACTGAGAAAATACCACCTGTGCAGCCGAATCCAAGCACTGCTGCTTCAGGCTCATGTCCTGCTTCAAACAATACTTAGTGGCAGCAACTTCAAATCAAAGTGGTAGTACTCCATTAATGAAGAGATGGGGATCTCTTCATTCCAAGAGATGCTTCCTCCTAAGTCTTTTTTGCCAGGTAAAGTCTGGTTTGTGCAGATTAGTGTTTTGTTGTAGTCATATTTGCGTAATAGACAATGAAGATAGATTTCATTGAATTTCAGAGGGTATTCAGCTCACAGAATGATAGCTGTTGTAGTGCATCCTAAAATGCTTTACAGTAGGATGACATGCTAGGATTGCAGAGTGCTTTATTGTCAGCATTAATAAATACATTGTGTTTTATTTAATAAACACATTGTATTTAATTTCCAAACCAGAAATTATAAATCAGTTGTTTGAATTAACTGCTGGATTTTTCCAAGAGTGGAATTATTTCTCATCTGTAGATGCCTCTTTTACTACAATGAAGTTCTTGATACATTCAAATGAGCTTTAAGTGCTCAGTGGAAAAGCTCCTAAAGGAAAAGAATTTTGGGGGTTTTAAAGCTGTAGAATTCCTACAATGTTTGGCTGGTAGCTTGTTTTATAAATAGTGCAGTAAACCCTGATGCTCACTCTTCTCTGAAACATCTATAATTAAAGGGTAATGGGCCAGATCGTGAATGCTTTATTCAAAGTGAGACTGCTCATGGTACAAAGTACTCTCCAGGGTGAGTAAGTGCATCATAATTTGGGCTGCTGTTGTCAGAGTTTAGTAATAGACTGCTACATAAATAGGTCCTTGGAAAGTACCAAAGTGTTCAAGCCATTGTAATTGCATTAATAAAGCTGACAATAATCAGCGGGGAATATTCCACCATCTTCTGGTAAATTCTCATTGCATCTACACAAAGGTAACCCTCATAAGTCTGTGCTCCACTAAGAAATGTGCATGGCTTGCATTAATGTTTCGACTCAGGTAGCTGTGCAGAAACACAAAAAACACTTATATTGCTAAGAAGCCTGAGATTCCCAAGTCTTAATTTATTGACATCCTTCTGATGAAGATGGGAGATAGTGACTTTTACTGCTCTTGTTGTTGTCAGACTTCTTCACAGCAAGTATGTTTACTAGACATGACATTCTCAATGAGGTAGAGAGTTGCCTTGCAAGATTTTCTTTATTTCTATTAAATCTGTGAGATTTGGTCTACACAGAACCTTAAATTTATCTCCATGTAATCTTGCAAATTTTACATTACAAAGCTCTTTATCTCAAATTGTTTTATCTCTTCTATCTTCATTTGCTCATTAAGGAAAAAAAAGAATCTTGATACTGTCTTTGCACTTTGCAAATAATTTCAGTATTTCAAGTATATTGCAATAAATAATAGAACTTCATAATAAACACTTAGCATTCAAAAGCTAATGATAGCTAATCTTTTTTAAAAACCTAATAAAATTACGATCAACATTAGATATATTCATGCTATTTCTCAGGCCTCGTCTGGTTTTGAATTATGGTCTCTGAAGCCTCATTTGGTTGCATGTCTCTCAGATCCATTGGTCTCACTGGCACATATTGTGGTACTCTCTTTTTTTAGTCTTCCATGTAAATGGGGTGCCACAGTGCAGTTGCCCTAGATCATGACAGTAGTTTTGACTGGATGATTTACAAGTAGCTTAAGCCCATCCACTCCCATACCTGTAATATCATGGATCATGTGGCAGCAGATGCATATAGTTGCTAAACATGCAAAGATTCCCCAAATCTACCTTTAAGTCTTTACTTAAGCTAGTACAAGAATTATCTACATATTGCAGTAAAATAAGTGTATGTATTTTCTTGTCCCAGTTTCATCAGTATTCTTAAAAATAATTTACACAAATACTCTGCTCAGTCAGGAGTTTATAATCCCTCTACCCTTCTGTTACTCCTTTCCTTAATTATGTTGTGCATCTGCCTCCACATTGCAATCTGTTTCCTTCTTCCTTGGCTAAAAAAATAAAAACTTTCCCTCTGTTATAAACATATCCCTTCCATCTTTATGAATCTTTTCTTCACTTCTCTGGTCCCGATTTCTCTTTCAGTCCATCAGGTGCTATGTTTTGTGTTTCCCAGTGCTAGTATCTTGGCTGAACTGTGCATGTCACCAAGTAACAGAGCTCTAGTCCCCAGACCCCAGGCTAACTGAAATGAACAGGCTCAGTTCTCTCCCAGGTAATGTTATCTCATCCAGAGAGAGCAGCCATACTGCACTGTATGGCTTATCCCTCCATCCTCCTTTGCCCCTCTGGCCTGTGATACACTTGTTATCTTTTGCTATTAAGAGATAGGAGGTTCTTTTCAAACTCACTAAAATACTGCAAGGATTGTGTTGTAGACCACAAGAACAGTATTTGTATAACAAAAAAAAACAGGAGTACATGCTCTGTCTTTGGGACACATGAGAGCACATGAGAAAACACAAAGCCCAGTCATGTCAAAAGTTGATGTAAAGCAAGGAAGACAAGCCTGTGGCAATTTTGTCCACACTCATTTCCAGGAGCTGTCTTGGACATCAGTGGAGCTGAAGACCATGTCCAAGTATTGTTGTGAGCCATTGGAAGCAAAATACAGGGAAAAAACCACAACAAATCATCTTTGTGGAAGATCAGTGGTCTTCATTCCCATATATTTTTTTACTTGCATTCATTTCCATTTATTTTTTTAGCAACATAAATGTACCCAAACACCCTAAATCTCACATCCTGCTTTCACAGTTGTGCAACTTCATTAGGTTCAAATGAGGCAGTCCTCATTTAAAATCACAGAAATCGCATGAGATTAAGACATAGAGGTTTCAGTCATAAGAGTTACTTTAATATTTATATTTTATTTTAACAATAATAATTGTCAAATTGTCACCCACCCTGCAGCCAGATTTAGAGAAAAATATTCAACAAACCATCACATTCCTTGTATGTACTGTATTAGATGGAAGACTTGTTCCTAATGAAATTTTGGATGGTCAAATGTGACCAAAACCTGAATTTCGCTTCTGTCAGTAGCAGTGACTACTTTTTTATATTTTAAGAAATGTTTTCTGATATCTCACCTCTGAGTTTTTAATACTATACAGCAGAGCACTGCCATAACTCACGTGTCAACAAAGTATCTTTAGCACACCTAAAAATTACCAGACTCTCTCCTAATAATTATTCCAGGTCCATTCTAGCACTGAGTTGTTCACAGAAATATTTTGGGTGAATATAGTTGGCTTACACAAAAAAAAAAAAAAGCCAAGGGCTGTTCAAGTGACTTACAGTATGATGAATTGCATTTTAACGTCTGTCAAAATTTGCCGATTTTTTTTTTTGTATAGATGTAGTAATTTTTAACTGGATAAATGAGATACAGCTGAATTACATTTACACTTTAAAAAAAATAAATTAAAATCACAAGTGTAAGAAAGACTGTTAAAATCCTTAAGGGTTCTATATTACACACAGAATGGATGAATTATACTACCTGTGGACTCTGCATGCCATATTTTATAGACTGTCTCTTAGCTACCCATTAGTTCAAGTAGTAATTAATGTGAAGGAACTGCTTCCTAATAAAGATAATCAGTTTGTCTTCCACCTCCCTGGGACGCTCATTCCAATATCCAACAACCTTTTCCATGAAGAAATTCTTCCTGATGTCCAACCTGAGCCTCCCCTGGCATAGCTTCAGGCTATGTCCTCTCATCCTGTCATTAGTTCTCCAGGTTGACCCCCACCTGGCTACAATCCCCTCTCTGGCAGCTGTAGAGAGAGATAAGGTCTCCCCCATCTTTTTTTTTCTGCAGGCTAAATAACCCCAGCTCCCTCAGCTGCTCATCACAGAACTTACCATCCAGATCATTCACCAGTTTTCTTGCCCTTCTCTCAACATACTCCAGCAGCTCAATGTCTTTATTGTAGTGAGGGGCCCAAAATGGAAAATGGTACTTGAGGTGCAACCTAACCAGTGCCAAATACATGGGGACCTCCACTGTCCTTGTCCTGCTGGCCACACTATTGCTGATACAGGCCAGAATGCCACTGGCCTTCTTGGCCACCTAGGTACACACTGGCTCATGTTCAACTGCTGTCAACCAGCATCCCCAGGTCCTTTTTCCTCTATGCCACTTTCCAGCCACCCTACCCCCTGTCCGTAGCACTGCCTGGGTTGTTATGACCCAAGGGCAGGACCTGTCACTTTGCCTTCTCAAAACTTATATCATTGGCCTCAACCCTTCTATCCAGCCTGTCAATGTCCCTCTGCAGAACCTTCCTGCCCTCCAGCAGACCCAGTCAACTTACTGTCATCTGAGAACTTATTGAGGGTACATTCAATCCCCTCATCCAGATCATCAATAGAGATTTCAAACAGGACTGAATACAAGTATGTAATCGGCCTATAACACAGTCATGACATGCAACTAAACTACATCGTTTGGAAAATAGGAATTGTAGAACACATGATACATTTTAGAGAGGAACAGTGGCATTTTGGTCAGTTCATGTATAGAGTAGTGCTGGGTGGCTTGTGAAATTAAAACTACCTGAGCTTGCTTCCTTCCTTCCTTCCTTCCTTCCTTCCTTCCTTCCTTCCTTCCTTCCTTCCTTCCTTCCTTCCTTCCTTCCTTTTTCAAATCTCTAGAGATGACACTTACAGTCACAGAATCATACAATGGTTTGGGTTGGAAGGGACGTCAAAGATCATCTTGTTCCAACACCCCTGCCATGGGTTGTTTCAACCTTTCACCAGACCATGTTGCTCAGTTCTCCATCCAACCTGGCCTTGAACACTTCCAGGGATGGGGCATGCACAACTTCCTGGGGCAACCTGTTCCAGTGCCTCACCATTCTCACAGTCAATATTTTTTTCTAATATCTAATCTAAACCTACTCTCTTTCAGTTTGAAGCCATTCCTCCTTGTTCTGACACCACATGCTCTTGAAAATAGTCTCTCTCCATCTTTTCTGTACGCTCCCTTTTGATATAACCAATAGGAGATGGTGGATGAATCATCAGTGTAGAAAGCCCTGTGTTTGATTTCCTTCCAGACACAGCTTCTAAGCTAGCCATGTAAGCCTGTGTAAACACAAAGTAAATTTGGAAAAATTTTATGTGGATTACATGTTAATTACCATCTCCAATAACAAAAGCTCTTTTTTGGTCTATTTTGAAAGATGAGTTGATACTGGATTACTTAAAACATCCTACATCCAGTGAAGCACATCTATTCCAAAAATAAAAATAGATTGGAGAAAATCTTGCCCAATTTTCAGGCTTACTAAAATTGCAATAAGCTTGGTTCATGCTTTGACTAGCTGGCAAACATAGGTTATGAAATAGTAGGAGGACATGTGTATGCACTTTTAATGATAATGAGAACAGCTGAGAAACTCTTTCATTGTGAATCTGTGAATGAATGAATGCAGAAATTCAAAGCCCTAGCAGCAGCTATCTCAGTTATTCTGGTCATTAAGGTATTAAAAATTTTAGCAAGCCAGATTCTGCTCTTATTAGATCTCTTCTATGCTATTACCTTGTTGCATTGTTTCAAACTAGTCAGAGATGCAGAAGAGAAAAGACAAAGAGTTTACTGGAGAAAATTTTTTTAAAATAGGTATAGAAAAAAGTCTCTTTTCTTACAGTTTGGTTGAGATGAAGGTTGAATTAGCACAAAAATGAATTCCTCTTATAAGTGGCAAATAGTTCCCTGTTGTCTGCAGATCAAAACCATACTGGAACAGGGAGGAAGTCATAACCACTGCTACAAATAAGAGCTTTCTAATCAAGGTTTTTCTTGGGGTTTGGCAATTTTCTGTTTGGGTTTGGGGGTTTTTGGTGGTTTTGGGTTTTTTGTTTCTTTGTTTTTGTGGTTGGTTTTTGGTGGGGTATTTTCATTTGTTTGGTTTGGTTTTTTGGTTGGTTTTTGGGTTTTTTTTTGGTTGGTTGGGTTTTTTTTTTGTTTGTTTCTTTAGTTTTTTTTGTGGGGTTTTTTCGGGGTTTTTTTTGTTTGGTTGTTTTTTGTTTTTTTTTTTTTTGTGGGGTTTGGTTTTGGGTTTTTTAATATATTTTTATTTGTCATAATTTGGGCATTTTTAAGGACAGAGTGATAAATTTGTCAGCCTGATCATTATGCTGCAGTACTTAAAAACAAACAAATAAAATGTGAAGAAAACATTTAAACTGAACGGATTTTTTTTTTTCTCAGCATCTAGGACACAGTCCTTTCTCCTTCTTATTTTTTTCCAGAACCTAATTTCATGGGCCACTTTTATATCTCAGAGTGATTATACATGAATGAAGTCTCTGTCACATTAAAAGGACAAGGTCAATACAGATGAAAAATAGACGCAACAATAATCTTTTTAGAGAGGAATAATGGCATTTATATTCATAATGATAAATTTTAGTCAAATAGCATAAAAAGACCCAGGAACACAAAGGCTAGATAGCTACTGGAAAGCTCCTTACTCGGTTATTCTTGGTAATAATAATGACAGTATTCATCATGTGTTTTTAAATGTCAGAATTAAACAAGTTTACACAGCCATCTTCAGAGAAAAAAAAAAGTAAAAGAAATGGACTGAGTTTCATTTGAGGCCCTTAAATACTGAGAGGTTAGGGGAGTAGTGAAGGGGGAAAGGTACAAAGGCCTTTGGAAAGAGACAAGCCAGAGAATAGGAATTAATTTTCATGAAAAGTGTTCTTAGTGGCACTTGGAGTGAAAGTCTGACATCCTCTAAAATGTACTGCATGTTTTGCAATAGTGAAATCCTGTTACATCCGTGTGGTGTCACTGGGTTTTCAGGTGGCTGAATGGTGAAAATTGAAAGCAGATCTCAACTGTTATGTAGCAGACTGCAGTTTTTAACATTTGCTTTCACTGGGCCTAGTGTTCTTTCCCATAGTATTTATAGTGACCAGAAGAGAGTTTCAGTGAGAGCTGAGCTTTTACTATTGTTTTGGTTTTAGCTGCCAGGAAAAAAATGACCTCTTAAAGTCTTCAGCAAGTCTGGCTTGTGTTTAGATGGATGATCAACTACATTTCAATTTAAGTGAAAATAGTTTTATACAGAAATAGGTTGGAGACAGCATCCTCAACATGTAGGGAAGGAAGGACTAAATAGTTCCTTCTTCCTCCTTTTACATGGTCAGCATAAAAAGGGGTATTGAGAGCGGTACTTGCCTTCAAGAGAGGAAAGATCATTTCCCCTGTGAGTGCCTCATGAGAAAAATGGTGTGAGGAGGGAGTGCAATAGAAAAAGCAGTTGCACTTTTGCTTCTGCTCTTTTGCTTCTGTGCCTGGTTTACTGAGGAGGGGAGAAAATGCTACATTCATTAGGAGGTTCTAAAAAGAAATGCCCAGCATTTAGGGGAAATCTGAATTGTTACTGTTCTTCTCTCATGAACATCTCCTGATGATCCCTCAAAGACAGTGTCCATTCTGCATCTTCTAACCAGGTGACAGCTTCCTGAAAGGCAGGTCAGTTTGTTGTGAAGTGCATAAAACAGTACCTAAAACAAGACATACACCCAAGGCAATTTTATATAAGCCTGGGCAAAAGACTTAATTTGCCTTTCTTAATGAGTGCTGTCCAGTAATTTACTGTGAGAGACATAAGTCTCTGTGCAAGAAACAAATCAAAATTGGCAAAAGGTTTCAGAGGACCTCAAGAAAAAAAAAAATATAACCTATTAATATGTTTTCTAAGACTGATATATAAGCAAATGTTAGGAGAAAAGAAAAGAAGAGTATTCTCTTCAAAAATGAATGGGAATATTAAACCAACACACTGACAGAATGCTATTAATGTTCTGGAGTGTCTAATCAGTGCCCAACATTACAGTACCAGCCACAGCTGAAACATCTTTGACATAGTGTGGTAGCTCATTATCACATTTTTGTGGATAACAAGGTAAACTTGAATGTAAGACAGTCCAGTAAATATATTCATGCACACAAACGTGCAGTGTTGAGAACACAGGAAAACTATTTTCACAACTTCATTTCAACAAGTTTCACAAACTGTTTCATTAGGAATTAAAACAGATTCTTCACACAGGAAAATTTTCTTGCAAACAGTCCTCTCAGTTCTCTTAAGACATTTGAAGGTGAAATGGTGCTACAAGCCTCCAGAGCTAAAATCTGAGCTCTGGGTTCAGATTAAATAAAGAAGAAAATAAAAACTAAAAGATTTCACCAAAACCCAAGGTTTGTTTTGTTGCAACTTTAAACTTAATGAATAGTCAAACCTAATTATTTTCTATTTTGAAAAAAAAAAAAAAAAAGAAAGAAAAAAAAGTTAAAACTTTATTGTTTACCAAGGCCATATGATTTGTTGGCAAGCTTTAGTCTCCAGCCAAGCTTTATGGCAAATTTATAAGCCATGAAATGTTAGGTTTTAGAAGGCTGGCTGACACAGCCTTTTGCTATGGTGCTCACAGCCACAATAAATGAGCATTGCAATTTTGATTTATAGTATTGTAAGAGCATAATCTACATTCCATCAGACTCAGTGGGAGTCTCTCCATTGACTTGAATGAAAGCTGAATCAGACATGCAAAGAAGATGGGAGCCAGTCTTGGAGAACTTAAGTAAGAGCTGAGATCAAGGATCCAAAGATCTAAATAGATGGGAAAGATGTTTTGCTTATTCTTTCCCCTTCTCACCCTCCAAGAGGTCATCTTTAAACTAAGCATTTAAATTTTATGTATGTTTAAGGGCTCTGTTTTTGTGCATGATGCATGAATCATCCCAGGCCTCTGCCTTTGTTCAGAAACACTTACCAGGATTTTGTAGGTGAGAAGTTATTTCATTCCAAAAATGGCATCAAAGGATTCTTTCCATCCTCTAAAGCATACAGGAATTATGGAGAAAGGGTAAAACTGAAAGAATCAACACAATACTTCTGCAATGTAGCTTCTCCAGGAAATCCATGTTGAGGCCAAAAATCACAGAATTTCAGAGTTGTAGAATATCTTGAGTTGGAAGTGACCCCCAAGAGTCACACCCTGTGCCTGAGAGCATTGTCCAAATGCTTCTTGAGCTCTGTCTGGCTTGGTGCTGTGACCACTTCCCTGGAAAGCCTGTTCCAGTGCCCAAACACCCTATGGGTGAAGAAGCTTCTTCTAATATCCAAGCTATACTTCTCCTTACACAACTTCAGGCCATTCCCTCAAGTTGTGTCACTGGTCACCAGGGGGAAGAGATTGGTGCCTGCCCTTCAGCTTCCCCTTGTGAGTAAGTTGGGGAATGCAATGAGGTCTCCCCTAAGTCTCCTCTTCTCCAGGCTGAACAGACCAAGTGACCTCAGCCATTCCTTCTATGGCTTCCCCTCAAGACCCTTCACCATCTTCATGGTGCTCCTTTGGATGGTCTCTAATAGCTTTCTTTCTTATATTATGGCACCCAAAACTGCACACAAGAATCGAGGTGAGGCCGCCTCAGCTCAGAGCAGAGTAGAACAATCCCCTCCCTTGCCCAGCTGTGATGCAGTGATGATCTCAGGACAGGGTTGGCTCTCCTGGCTGCCAGGGCTCTGCTGACTCATGTTCAACTTGTCATCGACCAGGGCCCCCAGGCCTTTCCATAGCACTGCTCTCCAGCCTCTCATTCCCCAGTCTGTACATCCAGGGTAGTCCCATCCCAAGTGCAAAATCCAGACTTTTCCCTTGTTGAACTTCATACAGTTGATGATTGCCCAGTCCTCTAATTTGTCAAGGTCTCTCTGCAGGGTCTCTCTGCCCTCCAGGAAGTAGACAGCTTCTCCCAATTTTGTATCATTTGCAAACTTACTTAGTGTCCCTTCCAGTCCTGTGTCAGTGTCATTGACGAAGATGTTGAAGAGCACAGGGCTGAGGATGGAGCCCTGTGGAACCCCTCTAGTGACAGGTCACCAGTTTGATGACACCCAAGTGACTAGAACTCTTTTTGCCTGACCCATGAGTCAGTTGCTTACCCATCACATGATGTGTTTATCCAGCTGTGTGCTGGACAGTTTTTCCTGAAGGATACTATGAGAGGCAATATCCAAAGCTTTACTGAAATCCAAAAAGGTTACATCAACTGGCTTCCCTTGGTCAAGTAGGTGGTGTATAGAGTGTATATCCTCTCATACAAGAAATTAGGTTTGACAAACAGGACTTTCCTCTCATGAAGGAACCAATTACTTGCTCATTCTGGTGTTTTTCAATAATTCCCAGAATAATCTTCTCCATAACCTTACCAGGCACTGAAGTGACACTGACAGGCCTATTGTCATGTCAGATCATAAAATCCCACTGCCTGATGTGAAGGAGACCTGTTGTCATATAAATAATGAAGAGGCCCAGAGTTGCAAGTAGGTTACTAGTTTATTTCCATGCAGCCAAATTTTAGTTGGACATCTGCAAAGCTGATGTTGCCTGCCACTGAAACTTCAAAACTGTGTTGATTTGTAAAAATCACAGAGATAGTTATTTCCTCCTTCTTCTAACATTTACATCCCCAACTTCATAAGAACAGTGGCTACTTAATTGATGCCCTAGGGTAGAAGAATCACTTCTTTGTTAAGTTAGTTGACCAGGAACTTCAAAGCACTTTTAAAACGTACATTCTATACAATCTTCACACAAAATGCTACAATGGAATATGTTTTCTACCTTTTGCAGTTAGGCTCTTACATTTAGATTTAATATCGTATCCTATGAGTGTCATTAAATACTATTGCTATTACTCACCTATACTTTTTTCAGAGCACTCTCACATTGTGTTGCTGAGTTTGATTTTAGAAGTGTTGTTGTTCAAGCTTTGTAGTTAAGAAAAACACCTGGGATAAAATTTCTGTCATAAAGCTGCTGCCATTTAAAGGGTCATGCAATGACTGTAACCACACGGATTTCTTTCTGACTAGTAGGTTCCCCACCAAATTCACTCCAACTGCAGATGAGGTTGTGCAAACAGAAGGTAATGGGTGAGAATTTAAGATAGGCAAAAGGAAAGCCAAATGTATTTCATACCTGACTTCACTGAGTCCAAGAATGGTTTGCTTTGGAACAACCTTTGAAGATCATCTGTTTCAGTCACCCTGCCATGGGCAGGCATATCTTTCACAAGATAAGGTTGTTCAAAGCCCATTTCAGCTCAAGGAAATATTGTGCAAAATTATAGGTTAGATCCACAGACAGGATCTAACCCTTAGACTGGAAAAAAATAATCTGATTTCCAACTCTAAAGTCTTTAACCAGGTCACTGGCCATGTAGTTTTATTTGCCAAAGAAATTAATTGAAAAATACAACTGGGTGGAAGTCTGCCACAGAAGACTCCATAAAATATATAGAACAAAAAAGGTCATGCTATGAAAATAGCCGTTTAAAGATTTTTTTTTTTTTTTTTACAAATTGAATATTTTCTTTTTTAATAAAATATGCACTTCTTTTTGGTAATTATATAATTTTTTTCATTGGCATTTGGAGGTTATAATTTTAACAGATTTCCACTAATCAAACTTTTTATGACCAGATGAAAGGTATGTTTTCCTGTTCTATGAAAGACCACCTAGTTGCTGTCCAAAAGCTACATGTCTATTAAAATCAACCAATAGCATGTGCTTTGGTAGATATAGTATCCTGGGAATAACTCCAGGAATGCAGAGGTTCACTCTCGCCTTTTTTTCTTTTTTTGGAGCAATGTACTTGTTTACCTGTAAGAATCTCATAGGAATGTAAATTACTGTACCATCACTTTGCTTCCACCATTACTTTTCTTCAATCTGATACATGTCTAATAAAATATTAATTTAGTTTGTGCCTAGGGTAAAATATACAATAGGCACATGACAGTAGTCTGTGTAATCAACCTAAGGTTCCTGTTCTTATGCCAGGAATAGTGCAGATGTAGCAATTCTCAGGCTTGTCTTCAGATGACTGGTGAAGAATTGTCTTTATCATGAATGCCGTCCACTGCTATTGGTATTGGACTGTTTTCAAATAAAAATAAGAGAAAAAAAAGTACATGGCATCTTAATCCAGTATAAACTAAATGATCGTATTTCTTGTTTACTGAGATTACAATTAGCTAATTGAACATTTCCATGGTTCACATTAAGAAGCCATGTCTTTATGCTTGACTGATTTCCAGTTGTGTTCAACAACCAAAACTCGTCCTGAAGGTAACAAAAGTTAAGAGTTCTCTGTACTTCTAGAAATATCAAAATACTTTTTCTGAGAGTCTCAAGGTGCATTTAACTGCCTCCTTTCAAAATGCGAATACTATGCCTAGCAACTACAAGGTGTTACTCAGTTGGAAAGAGCCTTCGTATTACTAATCAATACCTTTATTTACCCTTTCCCACACTCATCTTGTGGCATAAAAACAACACTAGAATTTGAGCATTCTTGGTTTCTGTTCCTGAACTCAGACTAGTAGGAAATACCCTTTTAGAAGAAAACTGTGGGCTTAAGAACTTGATTAGAAGGCAATTCTGAATCAAGGTACAGATTCCTTCATTTCCATTTCTTGATCTAATTCTGCAAGTAGGCATACACTCAGAATTAAATCAGAATTTGCTGATTTATTTGTTATAGCTGGTTTCACTTCCATCCATACACAAAACTCCCTCTACTTCCAGGACACTTTTTAGGCCCATTTTCATAATGAGTTCAGTATGTGGATCAAAACTGGGCATAGCTTTTTCTGAGCCTGATTGCTCCCAGTCACTCTAATGTTTGTAGTCTCATGCTTCCTGTAGCTTCATTCATTCCTCCTATGCTTAGGAGACAGTGTGATCCCCTGGCACAGACCACAGGGTGAGTGAGTGCATGTGCAGCAAGATGTGGCCTCCACCATCCCAGGCCCACTGCACCAGTGAGGCACTAACACTTCACAGGTGCTCCTTCCCCTGGCTGGGCTCAAGGAAATGCAGCTCCAGCTGCCATGGTAGGACATGCTGCTGCCTGAGGGTCTGGACCTCATTCCTTCATGGTTCTGATTCTACCAGAGTCTTTGAGAACCAACTCATTCTCACCTCCCAAAGGTCTTTGCTTCCTGTTGTGCTGACGTGTTCCATCAGGTAGAGCTTTATGTGTACTCTTGGAAAAAGGAGGGCATTTTAATCTGCCCATACAGAATAAGGTAGCATGTAGCTATGAACTTTTCTATATTTATGTCTGAGAAGGAAGTACTATAGGAGGCTGAAAAACAGCCTTGGAATTTGGCCATATGTTCATTCATATAATTTTTGTCCCAGACTCAAATTCACCTCTTGCAGAGATGAAAACCAGTAGCTGCAGACAGCACCCAGGATCTTATTCCAACATTTCATTCCACGAAGTGTAGAAAATTAAATAAAGTTATAACTGCAGAGGGCATTTAAAGTAGGA
The DNA here is from genome assembly GCA_013400575.1 of Peucedramus taeniatus. Lineage (NCBI taxonomy): Eukaryota > Metazoa > Chordata > Aves > Passeriformes > Fringillidae > Peucedramus > Peucedramus taeniatus. Next base: position 50,773 of record WBNO01010140.1, read on the forward strand.
ATATATAATAATTTAATTATTAAACAGTTCCAAACTACAATTTTGTCATGATTAACAGATTCTACTTCTGCAAAAGTATGAGTAGACTATGCAGCCAAGTCCTCAGCTTTACATCAGCTATCAATATTGTTAATAGTGCTTTTTACCACACTTGTATTCTATTCATAAAAACCATCACTATCACCCTTTCCAGTCTATTCTGAATGTTTAGTAAGGCACTCAGCAGAGTAGACTCCTTTGGGAGTGAAAAACTTGTTAATATAAGCTGATACTGTTTTTAATGAAGACAGACATGTTAATCTCCAATGACATGACTGTGTCATGGAACAAATTAAGTAAATGAAGGTATTCAAATTTGCCCCAGAGGCAAATTTGAAAAGAAGAGGCCAGCTTTATTATGACCAGAGGAGGAGTGTGCCAATCAGTCCCTCCAGGCCAGTAGTGAACTCTTTACCGTAATCATTGAGCAATTGTTCACCTTAGTAATCCTATTACTATAATCATTTACTACACCCACATTTGGACTACAGCAATGGTCTTCTTCAAAAAATTGTTTATGGGTGTGAGCGGGATTTTCACGCTCTGGTCCTTTGACATCTATATTTCATGTATGGGGAAGGAATCTTTCCTCTTAAGCAGCCTACACACATATTAGTGCCCATGTATGCAATGCCCATGGATGGGTCAATCACAACTGCCTTTAAAGTACAGTCATCATCTATTTTATGAAACTGTCTTTCTCATGGATCATAAGACACCAAATAATTTTCCTAAAATGCTACAGCACAGTAGAAACCCTCAGTATTCCCTACCACCTACATTTTTTACATTCCTGGATGACTGTCACAAATCTTGTGAGCAAAATATACCACTGAGTATATATTTAAATATATTTAAACAAGTATATATATACATTTAAATAGTCAGCAACAGAATGGACTGATCCTGTTTAAACCTGCATATTGCTAATATGTGCTAGAAAGGCACAGAGTAAGGCCAAGGATGAAATACAGGGTGAACCTGATATACTTTTGTGTGGATTATCTGCACCTGAAAATGTTTTTCATCTGTAAATATTCCAACTATTCATTTATTTATGAAACTTCCTGCCTACACAGTTCTGTTTTACACATACATGTGTGTGTGTCAATATGCAGAGCAGTAAGGAGATGTTTTTGTATCAGGTCTGCACCCAATGCTGTGTTTGTGATATGGCCAGCTCAGATGCTTTCCTCCTCCACTCTCAGTGTGGGTGTCCTCTCTGCTGGGCTCATTTTCAGATACTCCTCCTCTACTTCCCTTCCCACAGCCTCTCATGATCCCAGCTGAGCATTGTCATGACTGTGACTGTGTGAGTCTGTGTACGAAACAGAGACTTGGAGCTGCACATACTGGCACTAAGAGTGTAGCTTAGCTGGTGGCTGGGAATTGTGCTAGACCTCTGCAAAGGAGTGGCCTTTTCCACACAGAAGTGCTGGGTTTGGTAACACTCCAGCTTCACCCAGGGAGTAATCGTAGCATGGATAAATATGTTAATGGCTGTCCTTGGAAACAATTCCTTGCATTTGGTTTCATACTGTCCTTTCAGAAATTGTAAGTTCTTGAAACAGAAAACAAAGAAACTGTGATAAAAATAATAGACACACAAAGGATTGTTTTTGAAGTTATACTGAGTACATAATGGTACTCAGCAGTACTCTTATTATTACAAGTTGCTCAAAGTTTCCACTCACAATCACTTTTTACAGAATGCAATGTCCTGGACATTTCAAAACATATTTTGGTCAGACTTGATATACAAGGCACCTCTAATCTCAGCAAGATACTTTTAACATATTTTATCTGCTTATATCCAAAAATTTCTTGACCCTGAGATTCTTTGTAAAGCAAAATACTCTTCTCATCAAGAGGGACCTGACATAAACAGGTACAGAGAAAATAAAGGCTTTGTGGGGGTTTTTTCAGCTTTTACATTGACAGGTTCGTTTACCAATGATGAGGAGCAGTTCACAGGGAGTTGCAGAAAATGCTGTGAAAGGTTTGGCATCTGAAAGGCACTACTCAATATAATCAAATGATTACTGTGTTGGAGGAGCTGCACCCTCCTACCAAGAAACAAGCAGCACCAGATCATTAGTCTGCCTGAAGGAGGTGTGTGGAAAGCATAAGGTAAAGTGGTTTGATTTTTGGCTGGTGGGAGGTTTGGGGTGGATTGCAGAATGAAGTAGATGAGACACATGAAGCTTTAGAAACCCACTCCATAGATGGAGATGGCAAGCCACATATTAATTGCCTGCCCACACAGCACTGGTGGCAAAGCAGAAACGTGGGTGCTGCAAGTGGGGGTGGCTGAAAATACTGAAGGATGCGAGATCTTCCCCAGGCTCTGCACACTGGCAAGAAGGGGTTGAAACTGACATGGTTTTGAGGACAGGTGGAAAGAATAGATTGCAGTTAACATATTCTTTAATCCTGAAGTCATCCCATGAAATGATGTTCTGTAGCTTAATAAACCAGTGTGGATTTAACCAAAAAATACATGGTGAGGGGTAGCAAACTGGATATCCAATAACAAGACATTCCTCATATTTGCTTTATATACTGTGGATGATGCAGAAGCATTCTGTATTTCTACAGTCCTTTGTCATGAAATTTACACTTTAAAAATACCATCAGCATCTCAGCAAGATATACAGGAATTAAGGAACCATAATAGGACCTCTGAATTTTAATCCATGGATGTTTATTTTTGAGTGGCATGAGATAAAAGAACAAGTTGAAGGAAACAATACTGCAATCAGTGTCAATAAGCTGAACCCTTACAATAAATTTTGAGAGATGGCCAAGACCCAGACATGTCTAAAGGTTTCATTTAAAGAATCATCTGTGCATTCAGTTTCTCTAAGATTGTGCAAATACTTGCATTCTGCTTCTTATCACTTTGAGGTCTTCTAATTATCAACATTATAAAGGAGTAGATTTTTTTTCCCTGCAGCATTATTTTCGAGGTGGCAGAAGGGCAACTTCAGAAAGCACTCTTTCATCCAACACTGTAATAATTTCTGTTGTTTACAACTGCCATAATGATGAATCTAAAACCTTTATTTTTTATGTCTCTGGAATTTTAGTTATTAACAATCTGACCTATTTTTTACAAAGTCTTTTGAACCTTGTCTATTCTCCACTGCCATAAAACCAAAGTACTTCATAATAATTTCTAATTTTCATCCTAAAAAAAATCTCTATTGTGGTAGAATAAAAACCTCTCTGATTTACACATAGGAAATTGAGGTACAAGAAGACTAAAAGTAACATAATATTTAGAAAGATGGCAATTAAAACCAGCTTTTTAGCTAATGCACTGGAAAACCTGTACAATTATGCAATTCACTAGAATTCTTCTTTTCAGGATGTGCATATACTGAAACAAGCAATTATTTTTGTCTTATTTAACTTTGAGGGGTACAATTGGTTTACCTAGTTGTGCAAAAAGCACAAAAAAGCAAAATTTAGCAGTGATCTGAGCTGTTTGTCTTGATCCTGATTTCTTCAGAGTGTGACAGCTAGGGCTGCAGGCCACATAAGGAATCCTTGGTATCTTACATCCACTGAGTAACAGACTTTCTGGAAAGCTGATCCTCCTTGTATTCAATGCTATTTCACTGATGGTGTTAGCATCCCCCATTTTGCTGAAGGCTGTTCTGAACATTCAGTGTCCTTGAAGGCTGAAGGAAATTTCTTATGTTTTTTTCTGCAGATATTTGGGGCCTCATCCAAGTCCATTGGATCACACCCCAATCCACACTTTTGTGTATTCTCGTAGAAAGCTTTTATCTGTAAATTGCTGCCACATCTGTCTCTCTTTAAAATTTATTGTAATAGTTCTTGAGTCCCCAGTAAAATAAAGCACGTATTGTATTTGTTTCTTTTTATATTCATCTTTAATGACTTACATATTAACAATATATTTTTTTCTTTTGGGATTTTTTTTTCATTTCTACAAAAAACCATCTTTCTGGAAAGGCACAGGAAAAATCATCCCACCTTTTTGTTTTACACCCACTTATGCATTTTAAATATTAAAATCTTAATCCATAATGACATCTTCCTGCTTTTGGCCAGCTTGATAATGTCTGCTCCCCTTAGCTCTGTGTTAGATTGCTTCCTTTTTTTAGCTATATTTTTTTTTATTATGACATTTACCTAGTGAAATTAGCCTCAGGGCTTTACTTTTGGGCACTTCAAAATCTCTTCTTTTTTCTTTTTAACTAGCCTAAAATAGACCATGTTCTGCTTGTTGCAGAGGTATTCTCACTTCTGTCATTACCAGAAAGAGGCATTTTAAAACTCTTTCACTATTTACAATCTACAGTTAGAACTTCAGTCAGGAAGATGAAGACTCTTCTCTGGAGTCAAATGTTCTTGGCACCAAAAGCCAAATCAATTTACTTTTAGACCCTTGTCTTTTGACAGATACTTATTCCTATGGCATTCTTCTTATGAAGTCCCTTGGAAATGTGCCCGGGATTATTTTTGTTTGTTTGTTCCAAATTCCATTCCACTCGTACTAACACAGAATTTTAATCTCTGCCTGCTGGCAGTGAGGGGGTTTATTATAATGCTGGAGAAATACGTTAAAGGAATATCTTTTTTTGCATCCCATCCTTTGAATTTCTGGTCTGCACCAGTAGTTTGAAGGAACACTGTTTTTGCAATTCATGCCAACCTGACCAAGACAGACAACGTTTTTCTCCATTGAAGATTAAGTCTGAGAAACTGGAGGAGGGTAGGTTTCCCCTCTCCCTGGATACAGTCAAGCTCCAAAGCACAAGGAGATCTCAAGCTGTGCAGTGCCCACTTTTTTGTTAAGATGTATACAATGGTTGGGATGTTTCTCTTTGAAATCAAAGCTTGATTGTATAGCTAATCTAATTCAGGTTAGCATTCATAAAAGTTTCTTTTGCAGCACCACATGTAAGAACTCAGGCAGTCTGTGCCTTCCACTCCCTCACTTGTTTATGCCAGTTTGTGTCTTGGATTACCTCTGGGCAAAATAGTGCCAAGCCTCTCTGTAAACAAACACAGCTATTACAAGGCACTTGCACAAAGAAATGAACCCAACAATGGTGGCAAACTGCAAATGTGCCTTCAGATCTGGGATTAAGTCATGCCCCAGATGAGGGTGCTGTGCCCTGTGTGGCAGAGCTTCCCCTGGGGACTCCCCCAGCTGCAGCATCCCCATTAATCCCAGTTGCCTTGAGGGGCATGGGAAAGGATTCATTAAAGTTTTAGAACCAACATCTTGAAGCAATTTTGAGCTACCAGCAGGAGCCAGAGAAAGGGGCAGAGCTCTGGTGTGGTGTTCTGTCTACCATCTAATCCTTTTAGGAGGCAAGTTGCTGCAGGCTGAACCAGTTACTGCTTTCATGTGGTTTTCCACTTCATCTCACATAAAAACCAATTATATTGGTGTTTGATTCTTCACCTGACCTTACCTGACACCTCTCTTGCATCTACCCTTTTTGATGATGAGACATCTGTTATTCAGATGCTTCACTGCATTATTATTGTTAGACTAGGTAGACTTACAGCCCTCCCCCGTCTCAAGTAATGGTAAAAGTACAAGACACCAAGTCCATCAGATGAAAAATCTGGTTCTTATTGCTAAGATTAGGCTCTTCTTGATGGATCACACAAATAATGTATTAGACTTCCATAAAGTCCTTCAGCAAGGGCTGTCCACCTGCTAATCTAAGTCAGAGCACGGAAGGACCCTACCAGTATCCAGAGAGGTGCAGAAAGAGTCTGGGTGTTGCAGTTTACCCCATGCAGGTTTCTGATTTGCTGAATTAATGAAAGTGTTGGTGATACTTGGTGACAATCTTTCTATTTACAGAAATTTATCAGCTATCTTTCTCTTTATCATTATCTGTCCTATCTTGTGCCTCTAAGAGAGACTTACACCTACTTCTTCGTGTTTTATTGACCTGAAGAGATGTGTAAGCACTTTCTCACTAGTGGTATTGAATTCTGGCCCTTCTCCTAATGTGTTCCAGGAAGTGTGCATTCCTCACTGTCAGAAGTGTTCAATGAGCATGATTCCTGCCACCTTCACTCAAAGAGGAAGCATTAGGTAGAAATGTTTGTCTTTGTGTAAGGAGGGATTATTTTTTTCCATCAGCAAGAACACTTTGTTCTCCTGGAAAGTTCAACATGTTAAGGAAACTCAGCCCTTTAAAGGACCTGGATTATGCATGATATTATTAGTCTGCTAACGAATGGGCCTAAATAGCATTATTAGCATTTTCCTCTGCTAAGTGGAACAAAATACATAAACAGAGTTTAGCTATGCCTTGGTTTGGTATACAACATGATAAAGAATGAAGTGTTTCTCTTTATATTAACTGTTTATTGGATCACTTTCTTATTATTTTCACTTTTACTTCAGTATTAAAAGATTTTGATTTGCCTTGAAGAGTCTTACAAAAGCTATGACATTTGCATAAATGTAAATGCTGCCTCCTGCCTAAAAATGCAGAATAGGTGGGAGGAGTTTTTTTTTTAATTTAGACCACGTCCTGGTTCACAATATATATGCCTCAGGTCAGACTCACGAACTCTACCCAAATCATCTACCTGGGGAACCTTTATTCTTATTACCCAATGGGTAGTTACTAGGATTCTTTGTATGGGCAGTCTTAGAGAAGCATGAAGCCTTATTTTGTGTGTTGTCTTAGAAATTAGATGCTACCTAAAACTGAGGTGGAATTTCATAAATTATGTGTAAACATAGAAAGGTACAATTGGGTGCTGAGAATGACAGCTCTTTGATTTTCAGAGAATATTCTCTTTTGTTCATTGCTCATGGCTCATTTTTAGCTCAAAACAATTATTTGGTTTAGAGCTGTAGAACGGGTAACCTTGATACCTTGATCCTGAGCTGTTTCACTTCAATGTCTGTGGCTTTTTCTAGTTTGTTTGTTGCTTAAGGGATGTGCTGCCTTTTTTAGTTTTTGTTTTGGTTTTTTTTGGGTTTTTTTGGGGTTTTTTTTGTTTGGTTTTTTTTTGTTTGTTTGTTTTTGTTTTTTGTTTGTTTCTTTTTTGGTTTTCGGTTTCTTTAATTGAACTAGCCCTGAATAAGCAAATAAGCAGACTCTGTAAGTTGCTTTCTTTGTTGTCAAAAACTGGCGTTCATTTTTTTGGGCAATAGTTTCATAGAATATCATTGTTTTTCTCAGGCAATCCTGCAACTTGTTCAATGTATACCTCTCACTCTTGTTGTGCTGTTTTTTTATTTAACTTACAATGGATGCATTTTCCATCTGTAGAGAAAGATACAAGTTGTATCTAGGGAAAATAGGATTTTTCCATGGATGAGGTAGGTCAGACTGTGAGCAGAAGTGTGGACCATTTCTTTCCTATTTTGTTTACCCTTTTTGACTGTCTCTCATAAGCCTGGAGTAAAGGATATGTGCAGGGCCAGGAGCTGGACTCAATGATCCTTGTGTGTCCCTTCTAGCTCAATATGTTCAGTGATTCTGTGGTATATAAATGAAAAATTATCATAATTATCACTTCTTCATGAAATGGTGCATAACTGTGTCCTGCAAAGAGAAGGACATCCAACTCCCCTGACTGGGATGCCTCATTCTTTCTTCCTTTTTAAGTGCCACGTGATAGGTACCTCAACAAGGATGTGTCAGTTTACTTCAGCTGAGGTGCTTTCAACAAAAGAAACAAAAGGAGGGCTAAGGAGAATCTCTATCCTTTACTGGAGGCAGGGGAAACAGTGGAGGAAGAAAAGGCCGTAGTACTTAACACCTTCTTTGCCTCTGTCTTTAATAGTAAGAATGGTTGTGCTCCAATACTTGACCTCCTGAGCTGGAAGACAGAAGCCCCATATTACAAGTCAGCAAGCTGCTCCATCACTCAGACCCACAGAAGTCTGTGGGGATGGATGGGATCCACCCAAGGGTGCTGAGGGGGATGGCAGAAGAGCTTGCCAAACCACTTTCAATCATTTACCATCAGTCCTGGTCAAATTACACATAAGCAAATGTGGTGCCCATCCACAGGAATGGCAGGAAGGAGGATCCAGGGAACTATGGCCTCGTTAGCCTGACCTCAGTGCTGAAGACCAAAGAAGGACAACAAAGCTGGTGAAGGCTCTGGAGTACAAGTCCTGTCAGAAGAATCTGAGGAGCTGTGATTGTTCAGCCTAGAAAAAAGGAGGCTCAGGAGAGACCATCACTCTCCAAAACTCCCTGATAGAAATTGTAACAAGGTAGGGGTCAGCCTCCTCTCACAAGTACAAAAGCACAAGAGGAAATGCCCTCAATTCACACTAGGGGAGGTTTAGACTGGATATTAGAAACTTTTTTAATTGAAAGGGATGTCAAACCTTGGAACAGGCTAATCAGGGAAGTGGTGAACTCACAGTTCCTGGAAGCAGTTAAAAAGGACATGATTTAGGGCTGGACTTGGCAGCGCTGAGTTAACTGTTGGACTTGATGATCTTGGAGGTCTTTTCCAACCTAAATAATTCTATGATTCTGTGATTCAGCTGCATCCAGAGGAATATCTCATTCACCTAACACAAATTTGCATCTAACTTTGGGAAGATATCTTTCACTAGCTTGCAACTTTGACTTTTGTTTTAATTAATCAGTTAATAAGAACACCTTTCTATCTCTGCTGCCATCATTGTGAACTTTGGCACTTTCTTTAGGCAGTTTCACCAGTTCAGCTAAACTAAGTACCTCCAGATCTGGTTCCCCCCAGAAGGACTCTTAAGAAAGTAGTATTTCTTTAAGTTTTGAAAATACTATTCTCAAAAGAAAACCAAACAAGCAAACAAACAAACAAACAAATCCCAAACAAAAACAAAAACAAATTAAAAAAAAGGCAAAACAAGAAAAGAAACAAAAATAAAAACCCCCACATATCCTTCTGGAAAACAACAATTACTCATTGCATCATCACTAACAATGTTGAAAGCACTGTCCAGGATACAAAAAATCCCTCAGTTTGCTTACAATTAACACAAGCAAATAATTTCCGAAGGTTTTTCAGCTTTTATTCACAGTTGACTCTTGTTCTTGTCTGTCTTTTTTTACTTTTCCAGTTTAACTATGATATCCTAATTGTTGTTTCTTGGGTGTATCAAGTTTTAAAAGAATGAATAGAAGATACCAGTAGATGTGATAGAAGACACAAAAAAGGAGTCTAGTGAAATAAAGGACACAAAAAGGTGTTAGTAGACAGAAAGAGATAAGGGAAGAGTGATTGGAAGTGAAGAAATAGCACATTTGCCTCTGAAAGGAAAACAGAACCCTACAGCTGTATTTGATCATTCAGATTGGAACTTGCTACCCTTGAACTGTGACTTTCTGTCTGGTGAGATCTTACTGTAAAATGTATGAACACAGAAGCTTTGTTTTATTTCTAGGAGATGCTCTTTAAAGATAGTAATCGCAATTCATTAATCAAGTAATCACAAGTGATTAATTATAAAATAAATAAATCAAATATCTATATTTTATGCAAGCTAAAGAGGCATAAAAATTTCAGGAGTATCAGATTAATTTCACTATATTTTCTGCTTAGCAGTCAAAATATCAGGAAAAAAATCATTGCGGATGTATTTAAGCATCACATTGCATAGAAGTTGTATTTCTAAGATATATTCTTCATCGGAAAGGTAGGGGAAAAATGTTGTTATACAACCAGTTCAAGTGCAGCACCATGTAGAAAGTTAAGTGTTTTCTTAGCTTGGTTTGAAAATCACTGCTAAGACTTAATAATAAAATGTCACAACAAATCTCATATTAAAAGTCAGATTTCGGATTTAGCTGCTCTTGAAATTATTTAACATAAAGCCACATGGCTATCAAGTTTTAATTTTTTTTTCCACTAGGAATTCTTTGCCATGATTCTCCCTGACTTTTATTATGTCTCTATCAATACAGCAGGAGCACCTTTAAGCTCCCAAACTCACTTGATTAACCTGTTGCAGATAAAAAAGAGACATGAATTAAAAGAGAGCGAATTTCAGAGGGGGGTGCAGGGCACAGACAGTGATGATGGTGCATCTTTGCACAGCTGTCCTGGCTTCTGAGAGAACAGACTCACTCCACACACAGTTTAACAGCCTGCACAGCCAGCCCACAGTCTGCAAGTCTCTGCTTTCTCATTGAAATAACTGCATATGAAAAATATATTTGAATACTGTATCAGAAAGGACGTTCTATATCAATAGATGTGTACAGAGAGAGATTGTAGATTGTAGTACAGAGAGAGAGGTAATAGATTGCTTGGAAAATATCTGTAAAACAAGCTATGAAATGAAAATAATAAATAATACTGCCTAAAATCCTGCCTCCCTTAATACCGTCTAACTTCCCTGCAGCTGATGATGCCTCTTTTACAGAAATATAGAATTTGGAGTATTTTAAAATATAGACATCTGGCTCTATCCTGTGACACACTAGCCATGCTGATCTGATCTAGCAAAACAGGAACTCCCATGCATTCTTAGGCTTCACCAAGTTTTCTTTTGTGCTTAAGTTGCACTCTCCAACACTTGTTTGATTCTTACCAGAGCTTTCAGCACCTACAAGAGCAAACCAAGTGAACTTAAAAGTGGCTATTTCTACATTTGATAGAACACAGAATAGCCAATTATGAAATCTTCATGCTGCCTTGAACATATTTCAAGTAAAGGTGTGAAAATAGAGATGTCATCTACCATTTGGAAACACAGAATTGATGGTTGGCTGATCTTTCCTTCCTAAATATTCTCCCTGATCATTTTGTGGAAGATGTGGATGAAAACTCATACATGTCATCTCTTAAACAGCCTCGTGCTATCCAGATCACAGGCCCCTTTCTGCTCTTATGTCTGGCTTTGTCCCCACTGGAAACAATGGCAAAAGGAACGATGAGGATAATGCAGTTGGCATTTTTGCCAGGATATACCAAGAAGACATATAAGACTCCAGAACTATTAAAGACCCTTCATTTCCATTTTTTAGCAATAGACATAAAGTCAACATAATTTTTGTCATTGACTTAATACCAGTTAAGAATTCACTCTGTTTCATTTGTTTGTAACTAAGTATGAAATACTACTTTAGTTAACTTTAAAAATTGCAGAGCTGAAGTAAAATTTGTTTTTTCCTGTTACGAAATGTGAAATAATTAGTAAGCTCACAGTGAAAAAGACGCATTACAAAAAACCCTAAAGGAAAATATCCAACTAGACTAGTAGAATAGAGAAGAGAGGGGAAGCAGGCAGAATCTCAAAATGCTAAACAGCAGTTCAGGGTTATAGCAGGATATATAAGGCTGGACCTGGAAGCACAGGGAGGATGCCTAGCCAAGGACAGAGAGGAGAAGGAAGGTGGAAGGAGGACAACACAGCCATCTGTCTGACTCAAGCTGTGGTGGGAACTCCTCAGTGGGTAAAAAGGTTCCCCTCCACCTCCTCCTGCCCCACCTCATCAGTCCCAAGACTTGCTCAAGTCTGTGGGCAGTTCCCCCTCAGGCCCCAGTGCAGAATCACCATTTAGGGCTGAGCTCAAGGACTGGGCATGCAGAGGGCTGCAGTAACCTGAAGGAACATGACTGTGACTGTGAAGTCCACAGCCAGGTAGAACTAGCTGTAATTATCACTCTGACTTAAAGTGACAAAGAAGCACTGTGAAAGATGTGGACTGGTTTTCAAGGATACCTAACAAACATTTTCAGTATAATGCCTAGAAATTTTTGCAGACACTTTGCAGTTAATCCAGAGCACTGTTGATGAAGTTAGTGTATTCACACTAATGTAACTAATAGCAAAATTTGGCTCCCTGTGGACACATCTCCCATCCATTCATCCTGTTTGCTACTGCTCCACCCCATCTCCCCTGAAATGATGGATTTTCATTAAATTGAAAACATCTCTCCTCATGGTGTCATCACAAGCACCATAATGTGCGTGTTGTATTGCCAAGCATTGCTTAGCAACGGGACCCTGTGTTCTGCCAACTTTCTTTTCATGCTGTCAGTCTGAATTTAACTGAACTTGCTGTGTTGTGTTTCAGAGGACTGACTACATGTCAGTAACGTGACTGATGAATGCTCCAAATATACAAACAAAAACTGGCACTGACCCCCTATATTTAATAAATAGTGTGAATTTCAAGAAGTCACTTTACATTCACGTTATTCAGAGGCAAATTGTTTACAATCATGATAATTAATCTTGATAAATCCTCATAAAACACTAACCAATTGGAAAGTATAATTAGACACTTTCAGTTTTGAAACTACATTCAATAGGACTCTATGGCTCAGCCCTCTACCAGTCAAGAGCCACTGTTGTACTAAAATTCACCAGTCATTTATCACTTAGTTAAATAAAGTGTTGAAAATTTTGAAGGTTTGCATTTGCAAAATCACCTAATCACTTAAAATATTGTCTCTTAAATAAGTTATATGGAGTTGGAATGAATGGCTCTGGAGAATCTGATTATGTGTTCCCATGCCTCCATGAGCTGAAGACTTCTCTAGGCAATGCTTAGAACACTGTAAAACTGGGTGGAGATGCAGATATCCTGGAGGACACCAGGATAAAACTGATAAAACCAGCAAAACTGAGTTCACTGCTCACTGCTTCAGTCTGGTCAAACAGCTCCAGGTCTAGCTCACTACCTTTCAGGTTCAATATATTTGAGAAGCCCAAGCTGCTCCTTGTTTAAAATCATATGGTTGACTCTCCTGCTGATAAACTGACCTGGTTCAAATTATTCTTAGCCAAATTTCATTAGCTGGAGATCTGAAAGTTTGTGAAAGGTTTTATCAGAGACATCAAAATAGCATTTATATATTTGTATAAATTATATCTTTAATTAAGATTTTTTTGTGTGTTTGTCTATACACCTTTACCTATTCATGGTCATCTACATGCAATCCAGAGCAATACTAAAGGAACATGTAGAGTGAGGCTTAATTGCCCAAAGGTAGTGCCTCTGATGAAACGTGGATCTTTCTCATATCCTCTATCATATAGCTCTGTGCAAGTGTCTTGGCTACCCTCAAATGTCAAAAATGTCACTATGTTACCTGTGTTTTGGAAAAGGAATCCTATCTTTTGTATCTCAGGTGTATTAGTCCACCCATAATATTTGCCTGCTGGAAAGCTTTTCTGTCAGTCAGTAATTATTTTTGTTAGAAACACACTTGTGTGGGTGTAACATCTTTTAGTGCCACTCCCATGCCCCCTTAGAAAGTGGAGGGGAAAAAAACAATGTTGATGTCTTCTAGGCCTTAGAAGGTTCCAACTAAAGGCTTGTAAAGGTTACCTTACTAAAGGTAAGTCATGAATGGGAATGGTTCTGCTATGTTTTGGAAAACCCTTGTGCTGTTGCTCATTGCCTGTAGTAGAGACTCTTCATTCAACCATTTAATTCACCAATTACTAAGAGCTCCAGGGGAATTCTAGAAAGATAACATTGCTGCTGGTGCAGGATTAAAACAGAAATTCATCAAGGAATCAAGAGCTAATGGGAAGATTTTGAGCATACAAAGAATTTATTCTTGCCAGGTAGATAATTTCTCCCAAAATATGCTTCCAGGGCCTGTATTGCCCAAGATTAAGATAGAGATATCATCACTATCATATATGAAATGAATTTGTTCTTTCTTACCTAGAAAGAACCTACCTAGACAAAAAAAAAAAGAATATGGATAAAGAACTTCTGAGAAATAATGGCTAGAAAGTATCTGCTAGGCTTATTTTACTTTTCAGGCAGGCATGAACCAGTCAGCAAGGAACAAGTTAGGCATGTGTGCTATAAACCTTGAAAATTACAATGGAGCTTTGGTAAATTCACAAAAAATTATGCTAAAGTGTTCCTACATTGTTTCATTGTTCCTACATCCTACATTGTTTCAAAATGTGGTAATTTATAATTTTGATAAGAAGACCTTTTTCATCAAACTTCCCTTGTTCACTCTTTCCTTCCTGGAGCTTTTTCCACAAATATTGCTACTGATAGGATTTTCTCCTTTCCCAGTTGTCTTATATTTCTCCAAGACTACTATTTCTGTGGGTTCTATTTTACTGGCACAAGTTACTGTGCTATCAAGTGTAATAATTATAATGATAATTGTGTAACTGTAGAAAGTCTATTTGTACATGGAACACATGAATTGCAATACTTACGAGGGTACAGGGTGCTCAGAGGCAGAAATGATGATCTCATAACATTTCTGACTTCTTGTACAGCCTTACAACTTCCTGGGAATCTAGTATGTTATAAACTCCTACCTGTGTCTCTTCAAAAACTTTTTTTACAACTCTTAATATACATATGTACTTTGCTTGTTGGTTTCTTTATTTTTCTAATTCTTAGCTACAAAAATTTGAACTGCATTCACTGAATTTAATAAGATTTCTATTCAAGAGCAACTTCAGTTTAAAGCTTACTTTTAGTTCCTCTTATGTTACCACCTCATTCTAGTTGCACTCACACTTCTATCCATGTAAGGTTTTGGTAGAAAGATTCTCTAGGCCCCTGAATGCCCTAAATTGCTTAATGTATGTAGCTAGGCTCCTAGGTCTCCTGACACTCTAAGCAAGGGAGAATACCCATTTAATGAGTGTTGGGAATGCTCCATGGAGCATCCATCACTCACAATGCTTGTATGCATTACATTACATTGCATTTCTGAGGTGCCTACCACTCTTTCCAGATTGATTGCAATTGGCCATTTCATTCAGTATTTATTAGGCAGGTACTAAGAGGTAGTGTGATCACTTAAGTTCTACTTCCTTAGGAAATCAGATCAGATATTTAGTAAATCTAGATGTGGACCTGAAGACAACCCCCATATCCCAGGGTTGAATATTTCCAGAGCTTGGTAAAATCTGGATTTGCTTCTGACATCCACAGCCAGCTCACAGCTTTATAATAAACTGAAAAAAATCTCAGAGTTTGAATATTCCCTAATTTGGAAACATTTTTGCTTATGCCAAATGTGTGACTCAGACCATTTTTAGTTAATTCTAGGAGTATGTTATCATTTCTTTCATATGGCCATGTGATGTCCAGAGAGAAGCACAGAGACTCTGCTTTTCCTGTAATTGATACATACAGAAGTACTTTAAAGCCCAAAAGTAATATAAACGGAATCTAAAGAACAGATAAAACTCAATCAATATTCTTAAATGTTGCTTACGACTGCTGACCTAAGCATATGCCAGCAGGCTAAGAAAACCCTTGCTAATCTGTCAAAATCTGAATTAAAGAAACATTTTGATTTCATGGTAAGTACTCAGAAAATTTAAAAAAAGAGAAAACAAACAAAAATCCCATCTAAAGATTTCAGCCTTTCTCTGATACAAATTTATCAGACAAATAGTGACCTATTTCAACAGTCTCCTACACACATACATGCAAATATCCCTTCCTTTTTCACTCTTTACTAATTTGAATTTAAGGTGAGACCCCTAAACTCCTACACTGCAGTGATGGAAGCCCTATCTCAGATAGCTGCAATAAACTAGTTTTTGTACCTATATCCATCTTCTTGCCATACCACTGAGCTTTGAGCAAGCTAACTTACTCAATTTTTCAATGACAAACAGAAGCTTAGGCTTCTGAAATAAGACTGACTGGAGTTTAAAACCTCTGTCAAAACCTTGGGAACACAGGCTGGAACTTGGGGGCTGCAGTTTGGGTCATAGCCTCAGCAGATATCTGGGAACAGACATCCATACACACATCAGACCTTCATAAAATTATAGAATCATGGAGTCACAGAAATCATAATATCATAGAACCATAGAATGGCAGGGGTTGGAAGGAACCTTAAAGATCATTCAGTTCCAACCCCACCAACCAGGTAGAGGGATGCCTTCCAACTTGTCCCTACATGGCACTGGAACATAATTTCTCTTGTATTTATCAAGGTACTCACTTGTCCTGCCAGTACTCACTCACCAGTTGTGTTCTGAGAGAGAAGAGAAGAGAAGAGAAGAGAAGAGAAGAGAAGAGAAGAGAAGAGAAGAGAAGAGAAGAGAAGAGAAAAGAGACTTAAGTTTGAGTTTTTAAAGGAACTCTGTGGATGTGGTCCTCTGATCTTTGTACACAGGTAGAGAACACTGAAAAAACAAAATTCCAAACACATTTCTGACCTACTGGGAAGTGTTCACACAGCCTTCTAAGCATAGGTTGCCCTTAGCTCCACAAATTCTCCTTCTTCTTCTTCTTCTTCTTCTTCTTCTTCAGGGCTTAGACAATATTTCTTTTAATCCAAAACTTAAAAGTCATTAAATCTTTATTTTGTCTTTCCCTGAAATTCTTTTCCTAGCCTGAAAAGCTATTGCCTTTACAAGAATTTTTATGGACCCATGATGCATCTGTCTATGGGACAGATTGGAGTGAGTAATTTTGTTTTTAAAGCACAAACTAGTTGGTACAGAAAGTCTTCTTTACTGACCCAATTGCATTAACTGAGCCTGTAGGATGGCAGTGGCAGGAAATACATAGAGGATTTTTGTTCTGCTGAATGGGAACAAACTAACAATTTTCTCTGTAAAAACACTGTTCATATTTGATGCTGGTCATCTTCCCATGAATTGCATTCAGATATATGCATAAAATAGCTTACTGGCAATTCAATAGCATCAACCACTCCTAAACACTGAGTGGACTTAAACAGCTCAAATACACAACCTCAACTTTGTCATTTTATAAAGGAAAACCACAAAATGTGATGATGTAAGAGCATTTTGCCTTGACTGGCTTTATACAATCCATGGGAGAGGCACTACTTAAACTTTTCTTCACGGCCAAATATTTTACTAAGTGTTTAAAATGAAGTTGTTGGGAAGAAAAAATGCTACTACTTAAGAATATCCATATAAGCTGTTTTGGTGTTTTTAGACTTTGCCACAAAGCTACATTAAAGCACACATTTACCTGAAACATGGAAGCTAGCCAACCTTTTAAGGGAATACATAGTTAAGTAATTGGTTTTTTACTGTAAATAAACTTAGAGGACTGCAATAGCTCCTTTAGCAACTCTTACAGATGTAAGTAGCTTTGCAAACTTTTCTCCAGTGATTAGACTGTTTCAGCAATCTTGTTCATGTGATAATTTTTCTGAATCCTGCTTTATCTGATCCTAAATAGATCCTGATGGCTAAAAGTGTTTGTGTATTTCCCATGCCTTTTCTCTTTAACATGGTTTTTAGCTGCTGATAGAAGTACAGTGGTCACTTTTAGCTGTTACTTATTCAAAGCACTTTTCCAAAATGGATTATTTCTACTCTGAAGTGCTCAAACCCCCGTGTGTAAACACTGGCAGAAGCCCCTGATTCAGAGCATCATTCTACCATCATGCAGCAGTGGGAACCACCTGTCTCAGATGAGATAAACTATATAAATCTACTAACTCAATCAGAAAAAATATTTTGCAACTGGCTCTTTGTCTTTTCATCCTTGTGAACAAGAGATACATATTTCATTAGTGTGAGGCCAACTGAAATTACACCTAGATGTAGAAAAGGAAACATTTCTACTGGACATCTCAAAATAAAACCAAGATTTCAACAAGCTCTTGTAGTATCCCCATGGACAGCATCACATGGATGCTGTTCTGTAGCTTTTTATAGCATGAAGCGTAGGAGTTATGGAATATGTATGCTTTTAGTAGCCCATTGCCAGGAAGAAGTACTGTACAGTAGAGCTTGGAATAAACCCAAATTAAATTTCTTCAAGAAGTCACGCAAAAAAAAAAATTTCATCATTACTCTCTTCAAAATTATAATGTATTGATTCATAGTATAAATGCAATTTTCTACATGCAATATATAAGCTCAGCATAAAAGCCCAGGGTGCAAGTTTATGATTTTACCAACTGGTCTCTTTTGGACTGGTATAATAAACTAGACCTCACAGAAATGTGACTCTTTTCAGTTGAAAATTCTGAAAAAAATTGAGTTTTTTATTTTTTAATTTGAACACGAGCAATTTTACCTAGTGTAATAAAATGTAAAGGAAGCATAAGACCACTCTATTGCTGAGCTACTGAACCTGTTCCATACTATTAACAAAATTAAAGGCATCTGAAGTTCTTGAAATCAGTATAAGAAAAAACCCACTCTATTTAAAAAAGATTTTCAAAATGTAATAGCTTCTAAAGTTTGCTTGCTAAATCCACTGAATCGCCTCTTCTTTTCATCACTTTCTCAAAGTCTCATATTTTAACTGCTTATGTTTTTGTATGAGCCTGGATCATTTTTCTTTAAGACAATGACTGGTGCTGATTTTTGACCTCACTGAAACTGGAATAGCTTGGTTTTCTTCAAGTTACTTTTGATCCACAGAGCTCATCCTTTAATATATTCCAGAAAGCTCTCACAAAACTGCAGTGACTGAATGACTGTTTTCATAATCATTTTCTTTTTTTTTTTTTTTAAGTAACGTTGGGGTTTTTCTTAACCTGTGCTCTCCTATACTTAACTTCAGCTCAGATCACATGTTTAGGGCCATTTTATAATTGTCTGATCAGTGACAGATTGGTACTGGCACATATCAGTACTGTCTGAAAAGGACCTGGTAGCAGACGCTTCAACGATGATTCTGCATTTCGCAATGACATCCTGCTCATTGTCAGGACCTCAGCCTTGCTCTGAGCACCAGTCAGTAAAAAACCCTCCAAAAATATGGAGATGAAACAAGGAGCAACATCCCTCCTTGAGAAAAAGGGTGTTCTTCTCTGGGTAGGCAGTGACAGCAACACCTTATGATGAGAATGAGCTCAGCAGGGATGAAGCACCGGATGGTTGTGTCAGAGGAAGGAGAGTCAGAGCGCTGCGTCAGCTTCTGCATGTAGGTGTTGAAGGTGTTGTTACAGAGAGAGAGTGAGGTCAGAGATGGCTGTGTCGTAGCAGAGGATGACTAAGATGAGTAGGGGAGGAGCTCCCCATTGCAGATGGCTCAGCAGAGAATAAGGACAGCAAGTTTTGATGTTTCTGCAGGGTGTTGCGCTTTCTGCAGAAGAAAAAACCTAGCAACTCCTGGCAGAGGTCTGTAGGAAATGAATGGAGGGAGGTGTCTTTGGTGCGTGGGAGGTTATGTGAGGAGCTGTGGGGGAACAAGGAGAAAGGAGTCTGAGGCAAGCAACGTGAGTCACAGCACCCACCACGAAGAACGTGAAAAGGCAATAAGCAAGCCTAAGACTACACATGAATATTCACAGGGAGGAGGTGGGAGAGAGAAGCTGAATGACTAAACTACAAGTGTTTAAGATTTGCCAAATGCAGCGTGCCGTGCCTCAGCCGGAGAATTTTATTTTTTGTCATGAGTTTCAACACCCAGTATCTTAATCTGCCAGCAACTTTCACAGCTGCACGACATTCTCAGAAGGGCTGCCTGGAGCATCCCCATGGAAGCATTTCCACATTTTATTCTATGCAGAGCTCCTTTTGAGTGTTCTCCAACATTGTTCCCATCTGGTGTGTCTGAGAACAGGCTTACTTACAACAGAAATGCAGTGGTTGGATGGCAAAACGATCATGTGAGGAAATACATCCCTATTTGGTAACATGGTCAGTGGGCTGTGATTACCAGGTATGTCCTCACTCACCTGGCAAGAGGCCCTTAGTGGTCCAAACAATTTAGAGGATCAAAAGTGTTTTTTATTAAAGTTTTGGGGGCTTTTACCATCCTGGTGCTTATTAATCATCTCAACCAGATGGATGGAAGGTGAAAGCTGTTACAATCTGAATGTTACTGTTGCAGAGGGTTTTGTGAAATGAGCCAGGGCACTCAGCCAAGCTCCAAGTGAAAATGTGTCAGCAGTGCAATTGACACCTGAGCTGTTAATCTTAGTTGCCAGTGACTGCAGTGTATTTTGCATCATGGTGTTCTTTCTGCTGTAAAGAAATTTCTGCTGCACAAAAGATCTGTGTACAGAAGTACACAGTTTCACTGACTTTATTCAAAATCAGAATTTAAATAATAAACATCACTATAGGAATTGCATTTGTTGCAATATGTAGAACAGAAACTCAACATACCATTGTTTTTTACCAGCAAGTAGGGAGAACCATGCCTCCATACTGGGTAACTTTGCTGAAGCATGCAATCATTATTCTTAAATCACTTGTTTAAAAACTGGTACACTAATCTTTAACAGAATTAAGCTTAATGCTACAGTCCCAGAATCAGGCAGCTGAATGCTTTTCTTTGTACAGGAGTCAGATGTACTCCACTGAGTTTACTATGTGAATTGTTACTTAGAGCAGGAATGTGTCACAAGTAATTTGACAGATACCATCCAGCACCAAAACCATGATGTATTGAAGAATAAGGCAAAATATTTCTGGACAGATCAATTTTGCACAATTATTTTGAAACCTGCAGAAAGAAAAAAAATGTTTGGGAACAAAACCTGATAGGAGTGAAAGCAAAAGATGTTAGAACACAAAATTTTGTTCATTAAGCTAACATATTTCTGTGGGACTGTATGATAATATGTTCTATGCTGACATAATTTTGGCCAATTTTTAAAGTATATTAGCCTGCCCAGTCATAATTTAAGGATTATCTCAAAACTACTAGGTGTTCATATTTATTTCATCATATTTGTCAAGACCATTATTGGTTGGTTAAATTTACAAGCCTAATCAGTACATAAAAATCACATATCTCTAATAAATGTAACCAGCATACAATGGAAATGTTTTATCAAGACAGCCAGCAGTATATCACTCCTTTATTGATATCTTGCTATTAATAGCTCTGTTAACAGCTCCAGCTGTCAGAGACATTGAAGTTTCCACAGGGTGAATCCATTTGTGGAGATTTAGCAGCATTTATCTCAAATGCCATTCAATCAGGTCAAGGCTACAGGGCAGTGGGTCCCACACCTCTGCTCCCCTTTTCCTTATGACTCTGCTTTGTGTATCCTTGACTACCCTCATACAAGGGCTTCCCTCACATGGAAGCCAGAATGTTGGGGAGGACTGATATGCACTCAAATCTTATTCTGGCATGAATTTGGGATGCAGCCAAAGTGACCTTGGAGCTGGGACTCATTTACAGTTCCTCAGTACAGGCACAGTCCCTGTTAGCTTTCCCTTTGTTTCTTTGGTTCAATCTTATTTTTCTCATTCTTCCACAGGTTTCCTGCTTCATTAAGACATTTTCCCAAATTGTTTCCAGCATATTCATTGTCCCATATGGAAATCTACTCTAACACTTTATTTGTTCTACTGTTTGGACTTTTCTGCATGTTGCCACTCATACAAGAAGGGACATAGATGGGTTCTTTCTCCTATACGTGAGAGTTTAATAGTTGTTCTTTCATGTGAATTCCTCTGAGAGTCACTCTGCTTTTTCAAGAGTAAATCACACTCTGCATAAGGATCTTAGCTGTCTATTTGGAGAATTTCTGCATGATTGAAAAATGTGTGCATTTCTGAGTTCTCAGTCCTGCCATTCAGCTCCTTACCCTTTTTTCTCCCCCATCCAAGGGTCCTTCCTCCCTTGGAGCCATCCCATTTTTTCACCTCACATTGCAGAACTTTCAAAATCCTTATCAGAGGAGGAAATTTGGGAGTTGAGAGTGTATTATTCTGTAGCATGTACAAAATACACAGTTTTTTTCACCAAGGGAACTAATTTGGAATGAGCTTCGTACCAAGATGTATCTTAGAACTGCATTTTCTTTCCAGTAGAAATCTCACTGGTGCATATTATAGTAAAATCTTAGCCACTCTGTTTAGGTTCACCACAAATACTAGGTTCCTTTTTATTTTCACTGAAACCTGTGTCAATATGATTTTCACATTCTCCAAGAAGTGTATTGCAGGAATATACAAGGTCGAAGTTAGGCAACATAGTTCCCAGTGTAATTTGCAGGGCACAAACACTGCAATTACACACACATACAAATGTAGACATACACACATGCACACAGAGACACATGACCTACAATTACAAACCAACATTATTGACTCCATAAACTCTGGGCTGAGAATAGCTGACACAGAAGGAAATGAGACATAAAAGGTTCTCTGATAGTACTCCAGTATTGCAAAAAGAGCTATGCTGTCTCCCCTCTGATTCCCCAAAAGGTGCCTGCATTTTTCCAGATTATCTCAGTGAGCAGCAATAGCACACACCTTGCTGGATTGCTTTTTGGCATTAGCTTTGTCACAGGGGTTACTCTCCAACATCAAGACTTCAGGAAGTCTCTTGCCTGGTTTCATCAGAACTCCCTCTACAGCTCCAGCTCTTCAAGGAAAATACTATTTACAGGTGTGTGGTCACAGGGCCCCACTGAAAGAAATTCAACCCAGCAGTAAACCACTAGTAACACTGATATTCTGATAGCTAATTCAGATTGCAATGTGAAGACATAAGGAATACAAGATGCATGTCTGGTTGGGTAGGACCCTGCCATTTTCAGGGTATTTCAGGACTGAGAAAATATGAAGACAATCCTGAACCCTCAAACAAAGATATTAAGTTTGCTATCATGAAAACAATACAGATAAGAATAAATTTCTATTGATTTTCCTATGTAAAAAGTTCTATACTTGTAATTTTCAGTCCATTCAAACAGAATCAGTCTTAGTCTAATACCTGGAAAATAGGTTTTGCATATCAAGGCCACGTTGGACAAGGAATTAAGCAACTTGGTCTACTGGAAGGTGTCCCTGCCCATGAGGAGCTGCCACTGGGTGATCTTTAAGGTCCCTTCTAACCCAAACCATTCTGAGTCTATGAGCCTACAAATGTGAGAGTTGTTTTGTTGTGGGGGTTTTTTGTTTCTTTTTGGTTTTGTTTGGGCTTTTGTTTGTTTGTTTGTTTGTTTTTTGTTTTTTTGTTTGTTTGTTTGTTTGGGTTTTTTTAAATTGGGAAACAGGAAAATTTTGTGGACTTTCTGAAGATTTTTGCAAAACATGACTGGATGACTCAGGTAAAATCTTCTCCCTAAGGATTAAGAGAAAGAGGTTTTCATTAAAAGAGAGAGCAAATAAAAAGAAATATGAAAATGAACTGCCAGGACATGAAGAAAAATACAGACTGTGAATGGTGTCTTGAATTTTTCATTCCTTTCCTGCTTCCTCCAATAACATTTTACATACACAGTAGAGAAATTGCCTGGCTAGAGCAAAATGGTTTCCAATGAGACCCTTGGGACAGCCCTTAGGACCCTCCAGACCTCATTGCTGACAATATTTTACCATCCTGGTGTTCAAGTAGCCTAACAGGGAAATATATTTGTTCATTGCAGCTTTGTACCATTTCTTGGCTGCAAGTTATTGAGTTAAATCTCCTTCATCCTTTAATTTAAACTCTTATTGTTTGCAGTTCTCACTGTTCTAAATGTTCTCAATGCTTGCAGCTTTGGCACTGTTTGTACCAATTGCACCATAAGGACAATAAAGTCATGTTTTGTGAAATTACAAGGCACTTTTATTTTTGCCTATCAGCTAAAGTCCTGCTGTAGTATCCACAAACCTCACAGAGCAGATACCTACCTACCTGATGGCAAACCCTTCACTCCCCAGGTGCTGAAATAATCTGTGCTTTTCAATCTAAAGATCCACAACATCCAGAATTTATGAGAGCACACAGGTAAAACGCCTACTATACCTCTTCTACAGCCAAAAATATCTTCAGAGCACAGCAAAAACCAAAATTCCCACTCCCTCAAAACAGGTGTAAAATACATTCCTCATGCTGAGTCCTGGCAACAAAAGCAGTGTTCAGGATGTCTTGATAGCTGCTATTCCCCCGCTTGCAGATTTTTGGCATACTTTCCTTCCCTTATTCTCACAGCTGTTGTGTAGAAAACAAACAGTAGTCATTTGAAAATGGTGTTATTCAGCTCTCTCAAGGCTAATGTCTGCCATCTACTTCTAAATTTCTCAAAGGTACACTTCAGTCTCATGCCACTTCTGCCTAGACTGCAGATGGGAGCAATTCATTCCTAGAAAAGCATCCTCAGTACAAAGTTTTTCACCTACAGTTATGGATGGTAGGGAGGGTTTCCCAGATAAAAAAATGAAAGGATGATTATAGCAATTATGTTCACATCCTTAACCACACAAAGCAAATAATTTTGTTCTCACTGGATTCCTAGAAAGTCCACTATCCTATTATTAGGAAGTTTTCTTGTGCATCCAGTGTTCACATTAGTAAGTCTACCTATCTGGCCATACAGAACAACAGGGAATAAACCTTTTATTCCACAATCTGTGGAAAGCAGAAATTAAGCCCTTGAATTTCCTTTCACAGAGGGAAAACCATTAGTCAGGCAAAAACACCATTAATTCCCTGAGGACATGTAGACCTCAGAGCCTTTTTAATAATGCTGCACAGGCTCACCTGAACAGGCCCTTGGTTAGTATGGTGGCTGCAAGTTTCCACATGGAGAATCATCCTCTTCATGGTGAGTGGAGATGCTACTACCTGGTGACAAAGTTGAGAATGCAGAGAGCAAACTAATGATTGTTGATTGTTCAGGGATATTAAGTAAAATAAATAAATAAATAAATACATATATAAATAAATAAATAAATAAACTTGCTGCAGAAATTAACCATGAGAGCATGGGAGAACAATTATGCAACTTTCTAAAAAGTATTTCCATCTCATTTTTGGCTAATTTCCCCTAATTTTGAATCGACCATGTACCTTGGAAACAATTCCACAGGACTGAGGATGAGAAGTATAGAATGTATCTACTCCTCATGCTGAAATCATACTTTGGAAGAATTCATAATATGAGGAAGCAGTGGCCTAAAGTGAACAAGAGCCAGGTACTTCTCTGAAACAACTGATTCATGACAGTTTGTTCGAAATTTTTACTTTAAAGTATCTCTGTAAGACATAAATCTCTTTGTGCTGTCAATTTTGAGAACAGAATTTTAATTATATTTGCATGAGTAAATCTACATAGTTTTCAGAGAATACCCACGGTGCATCTGATTTTTTACCACTTTGGAACTTGTATAGACTTCTAGAATTTGCTTTGGTGGTCTAAACACAAGCATCTGATGGCACTTGAGATATCCAAGGTAGTCCTGCCTAGCCTCCTGCATGGTCTGCCAGATCAAATTGAGATGGGGATATCATGGGCCCTGTAGCTTTCATCCTCAAATGGCACTATATCCTATGTTTAGGACCTTGTCAGACTGCCTTCAGAAAAAGAAGGTACAGAACACCAGAAAGTCACATATTTTTATTTAGTCTTCTATTTGTAATTTAAATATAAATGCTACATAAGGAAATGGGGTGGAGAAGAAACACGGTCAGAATCTTTATTGTATTTAATTTTTTTTAAAAGCACTAATACCCGTCCTGCTTACCATTAAATAAAGAGTTGATAACAACAGAAATTATTATGCCAGTAGGGTATCATCAAGCCTGAAGGCTATTTCTGGTGCTACTAAAGTGTCAAGAACCACCTTTGCCCTGAAAGGCCACCCGCTTTCAGTTTTAGATTGCTTTAATCCTTCTGGAACATGCCAGCGTAGTACTCCATGGGAATAAAACATTTGCTTCACTTCTGCCTAAAGGTGAGATTGAAACCATTTGTTTTTAAACCTCATGCTGTCATTTATAATTAATGGTATGACCCTGACTACAGAGCTTGAAAGGAGTATATAAATTTTCAACTGCAGTCCTCGTTTTGTTGTTTGGCAACTAGCCAGTTTCTTAAGCTTTTATCTTTGAATACAAAAGGTTATTTCTAGAGATTGAGTGCTTCATTTATTTTCAGTACTTTTCTTATTTTCATCTGCTAGGAACAGCAGTGGATAGACTTTTGTTTTTTCAAGCTGTTTGTTAAGCCAGTGTCCCCCAAGTCAGAGTAGGGAGATCAGTTTTCCTTCAAGAAGAATACATACCAGCAGCTTTTCTGCCATCTTACATTGTTTCTTTTAAATAGTTGGTCTGGCAAAGCATTGCCATTTTGCCAGAAATGCAAAGGGCCAGTTCTTTCATGGTAGATGTACCAGCACATGAAAACAATAGCCTTGTCACTCTGAAAGTCACAGATCTAAAGGAAATTAAGGCCCTGTACCAATACCGTAAATATGAGCTATGCAATTAAAGTAACACTTGGTGGTTGGAAGGAATTGCCCTGTAATTAGATTATTGTATTATGTGTTTGAACATGCTGAACTGAGCTGAAAAAAAATACACATGGGGCACAAGCCTATGCTCCTGGAAATCCCTGCAAGTTTAGCTACCCAATTCCCAGGAAAGCAGCATTGATCCTTACTTTTTAATTTTTGTTTACAAACATTAACAAATGTTTTTAACAACAAAAATGTTTGTTTAAACATTAAATTAAATTAAACAACAAAATGTTTGTTTACAAACATTATATTGTCCACAAATGATTGCATGTATTTCTTAACATCAGCATGCTCTCAAATGGAACAGGATTCCTCAGTACTCCCAGATGGTAAGCTATTAACAAAAGAAGCTATTTTTTCTGTATGGCTCATTCCTTTCTCTTCATAAGTGTAGATGTCACAAAGGGGAAAGGCACAGACTTGTAGTTTTAGAGCTGCATTGTTGTTCCCTGTGCCCAGCTGGTAGACCTGTGATTTGAAAGAACAGGAATGAGTTCAAATCACAGTTACCTGACTAAAGCAACAGCATGTACAGTCAGGATCACATTGCCCTGAACACAGCCTTTTCCCCCAACTCACAAACAATGGCACCACCAGCTACAACTGCTAGGAAAAAAAACGTTATGGGCAAAATTAATATCTTCTATTCATTTTCTTTTGGAGGACTCCATTAAAATTTTAAGGTACAGTTCATTTCTAAGGAATATATAATTACTGAAGACCCCAGAATAGACCTTATTTTCCACATGGAAAACATACATGGGAGATGAGTGGTTTGAACTAGACACCTGTATTAACCCCTTAGAATTGTAAATTAAGGCAAAATGCTGAAAGTGAAAGACCTGTTTATCTTTAGACTCATCTTGCATCTTGCACGTAAAAAGATGAAACAGGCTGCAGAGAGGAAGGAACAGTTTTGTTTTTTTAATCTCTATGCATGCCAATCACTGCATTTGCACAAGACACCAGACAGCTCACAATAAGAAAGCAGAAATACTTCCACAGGACCCCTGATTTTGCCATGTTGGCTTTTCTTCCCATAGGTCTTCCAATCCAGTATTTTTTCTTTTAGTTCTGGAAACAGAGAACAATGGGATAATTGTTTCCTTCCATAAAGAAGGATGTGATTGCTGTCATGTCTTCACCAGCAAGGAAGGTCTTGTCCCTATTTCAATGAAAATTCCATTGAGAGTTATGAGCTTTCACAGACATATCCCAGGAAATATATGACACAAGTATAAACTTTTAAAATTAATTTCAAGACAGAGGAAAAACTACACCCTCATTTATTAGAATAAAGATACAGTGAGAGTGATCTTAAATGTCATGCTTAGGTCTTTTCAAATGCTCTTAATTTGACAGAAATAAATTAATATTATTCTCTAATTTTCACGTAGCCCAGGGGCCTTACAACTCACTACTAAGCTTGAAAAACTGTACCAAAAATTTGCTATTATTATCTTGGTTGCCCTAGGGGGAAAAAAAAGTAAAGGGGAGGTAATTAGTTATTATACATGTGTGCATGTCATTAGATGTTTAGTGTGATATGTAAACTCTGTCTGTTCATTCCACTGGAGTGCTCAAAGATAAACATGTAGGACCAGAAGTTACACATAATTTCTTTCTCTCTTAGAGACAAAAGTTGCAATGTGTTTTGAAAGTAGACTCCACATATTTTCCTTGAGTTTTATGCATATTACCCAAAAATATCACTTTTATCAATAGAGTCATATTTTCACAGGTTTATTAGCTATTTGCTCATGAACTCATGTCTTCTTATGATCAGCATCACAAAAAAAAAGGAAAAAAATCAGATGTTTTGGCCCATGAAACAGAAAACAAATTATGTGGAATTTATTTTATCAATCTTACGTGGAAACCCAACAACTAAATAGCGAAAGTCAAGCATGAAGTATGATTCAAACACTAGTATTATTCAGTTACTTATAGATTCATTTAAATCCAAAAGTTGAGATAGGACTCTTTTCATGTCCATACTGGGGCAAAAAATCATGTAAGGTTAAACTCACATCTGAATAAAAAGAAAGAAAATAAAACATGTTACAAATACCTTTTTGTATTTCAAAACACTAGGATTTAGATTTCTGTTTTTTAAATCACTGTCACAGGTTCATTTTGAGGAGTCCTTACAACACACTTATGATTTCTACTCACAGAAATCACTTAGTATTTCCCAGGTCTGTACAAATTATTATAGAGAGGAACATCAAGTCGATGAAACACCTTCATTTTGCCAAGTATTTGGTAGTCAACCTTGAAAATAAAGTGTTTAGTTTGATGCTCCCTTTGTACTGTCTTCTGATAGATTCATTCTCAAATCAGGGCATGCTTTGGTGGTCAAGGTTAACTTTCTCTTCACTTTCAATTCATTGGCTTTGCCAGTTTTTGTGCTCATTAAATCCTTTCTTTGCAACACAGGAAAGAGAGTTATACACAGTGTCATCCAAACAGAAGTCCTGTCTCCTTTTCCAAGGACTGATGCTCCTGCTTTCTAAGCAATGGGAGCCTTTTGCAGGCTTAAACATCCCAGATTCAAGCTCAGGGTCATTCTATTCAGAATATCTCTAGCTTGCTCATGCTCTTCTCAGGATAGTATTTTCTTGCTTTTTCTGCAGATGTGAAGGGGGAACAAAAAGGCAAGAGAAAGTTGTATATTAAAGAGAAGGGCTAGCACCGGAGAGTGAGGCAAGACAAAAAGATGGAGAAGAGATGGAGAAATGAAGCAAATAGCCTAAATTTAAAGTACTAAGTGTGCTTTTCATTGGGCTAACTGTACATTGACATATACTGTCAACTAAACAAGCAGTTGGCAAAATATCTCTCTGTATCCTAAAAAAATTTTAAACTCCTGAATTTTTTTCTGACACACCCTACTTATATTTCCTCTTTTTTTTTTCTTTTTCTCCTTTTTTTTTTTTTTTTCTAATTAGGCTGGAGGATAGGGTTTAGGAAAGCAGGTTATAATTACTCCACCAGATTAATTTTCTTAAGATCAAGTCTTTTCTCAGCAGAATGAAATATAGTCATGATATCTCATCACAGTGTCTATCCCTATCTCAATGAATAATCTCATTATATTCTGTACCCAATTTCCTTTCATGACAGATCCTTAGCTTATGCCGCTTGGTATAATTCTGTGGAAGGATCAGACCTATGTCTATATTAGATTTGTAAGTGTCCTAGAGAAGAAATAGCTACAGATTTATTGCATCTTGAAGTAGGTATTATGAATTTAAAGATTAAAGAATGTATCACATTTAATTGTAGTTTCACAAATATCACAACAATGTAACTTCTGTCACTTCATGTAAGTATTTTGATTAGTATCAACACAAATTAAATGAAAATGAGACCAACACTTGTAGATATGTGGGACTTCAGCTGTATTGGTCATTTTACTGTTGTTCTCAAACACATGTTTTCACACATACCAACACAAATGTTGTACATTTATATTTGAGGATCTCAGTGCACTTTATGAAGACTAATGGATGATACTTCACAACAAGTGCATCAAGTAAGGATTACTGCTACTGTTATTTTTCATCTATTGAAGGTTACAGCAGATTTGGGTTTATTGATTGATGTGATATATGGCTTTTTGTGTTGAGCTCAGAAATTGAATGGGTGCCTTTGTTGCCAGTTGATGTGGTTTAAAGAACAGCAAGAAGGCATTCTGCATTTTCATCTCTTTTCTATATTTAAACAAAAAATACTGGTGACATGCTCTTTTACTATGCACATGAGAATACCATAGAAATGCTAGGAACATTTTTTTTAGTGTCTTTCTTTTAAACCTAATTTCTACCATCCTTCCCATGATATCTGCATTCTTCCCTTGTTTTTCTGTTATGTCCCACAGCATTTGAACCTGCCTTAGCAGCAGCACATGGCTGACTACCACCAGCATCATTCACGTAAGAGTTACAGTCCTTGTCAGCCTGAAGAAATGAAGAAATTTTTTAGCCCAGCTCCTCTACAGATTTTGTAATGATTTGACAATGAGGCATAAGTTTAGTAACATATCTGTATTAAATGGGCACTGACAGAAGTGCAGGACCAAAGCTTACCACAATCGTAGTTATGGAAACATCATCTGTCAGCTGTGAGCACAATTCCCAGTTTCCTCTTAAACACAATGATTTCAGCTGGCCTGATGCACATGTCAAAGCCAGCAGCTTTTGAAAACGTGACACTATTTCCTTCACAGCGCTTTTCGTTGCAAATGAATAGGTTCAGCATGTCATAAAAAGCTATTGCTTCCACCAGGGAAGGGATGACAAGTCAGCTCAGGTTGTATCATAGCTTTAGCAGAAGTGTTAGCCTGACCCTCTGCTCACTCATCTTAAGGCATCAGCCAACACCCAAGCCCACATACTGTGACCAATGATGCAACTCATGCATGGTGTGAGCAGACTTCACATGGCAATTTCTTGCAATGGAGAGTGACTGTGGAGAGTGACTTCTCATATCTGCATGGAGTTTGTAACAAGTCCAGCACACCACGTGTTTGAAAATGTAAAACCAACACAGAAATGAACAGGAGAGTTCTCTCCATGCAGGATCAAGTTTCTTTCGTAAACTCAGTGTTGTATTGACCACAGCTGGCAGTACAGCCCCACACAGCTGCGTGTTTGCTCCTCTTTTTTTCCAGTGGGATGAGGAAGAGAACTGGAAAAACAAAAGCAGGAAAACTTGTGGGCTGAGATGAAGAAATAAATGGAGGAAAGAGGGGTAGAAATAAGTGATGCAAAAACAATTGCTCACTGTCTTCTCTGAGCAGATCAATGCTTAGCCAGCTCTGAGCAGTGACTACATCCCATACCAAACACTCCTCTCCACGATTTTTATGGCTGAGCACAAGGTTTTATAGCATGGAGTATCCCTTTGGTCAATTCAGGTCAGCTGTCCTGGCTGCATTTCTTCCCAGTTTGTGCACATCCCCAGCTTGCTGTGGGGGCAGAGTGGGAAAAAGACAAGTTTTGATGCCATGCAAGTACTGCTCAGCAACAGCTAAAATGTTGGTGTGTTAGTTGTTTGGGATTTAGTCACAAATCCCAAACACAGCACCATATGCGCTGATGTGAGGAAAATTAGTTCCACCCCAGACAGACCCAGCACACTAGGCTATTGAAATAAAATAATCATGTGTGCAATAAATTACCAATAACAGAGAAAGACAATAGTCTGAAATATCTTTGCTCTTGCCCAAAGTAACAGGCCACCTACCTAATCACTGCCTGCACTAGATCTCAAAGTTTTTTTCTGCAATAATACTAGCACCCACCTAAACTGTTGATCCTCTCTTAATTTTCTGCCATGTTTCCCTTGTTCCTTCATC
This sequence comes from Peucedramus taeniatus, assembly GCA_013400575.1. Taxonomy (NCBI): domain Eukaryota; kingdom Metazoa; phylum Chordata; class Aves; order Passeriformes; family Fringillidae; genus Peucedramus; species Peucedramus taeniatus. Next base: position 82,290 of record WBNO01010140.1, read on the forward strand.
ATCTTTTGAGAAACAACCTGAAAACCTCTTCATCCTTGTTTTAGTGTATATCTCAGTTCTACTACTACAATGATGCTAAAATAAATGGAATGTTAAGAAGTATGTGTAGTAAGCCAAACCCCATTTACTTCAATAGAATTTTTCTCACTCTAACACACTGCTGTTAGTTAGACATGACCCTGGCCTTATATCGTTAGCTTTTCTAGAATTTTATAATATAAGAAATTGCTCACTGGTAATCAGGAATCCAAATTCTTTAAGAAAAGAGGGAATAAATATACTATTTCTGGTAACAAATACATGGGAGCAACACTTAGCTTCTGATAATTTAATCACATATATTAAAATAACATCCCAGTTTAGAGAATTAAGCATTAAATATTTTGACCATATTACAGATATTCATTAGCATCTGCATACAGTGGTTTGGGACATTGGTGTAATTTACCAGGTGATCCAACAATGTTCCCCAGCATCTCAGAATAATTTAGCTGTATGATCTCATTGCCAGTATCTGGACTTTTAAGGTTAAGGGCTTCCTAAACATGGTAATGCTCTTCTGTCTTGTAGTGTGGCTATTTGTAAGTCAAGCTTGATGCATTAAAAGACAGAAGCAGTGAAAATTTGACTTACCTCTCCAGAGTATTAGTTTGTCTTCAGATAAATAGGAAACTAAATTCCATAAAACTGTTAAACTGGTAAATTCTACGCTAAAATAACTGAATATGTCCTGAATCCATTTAAGTTTGACTATGATTCATTAATTCTTTTCCCAAGTCCTTCCGTTTGCTATTTCCTTAGTTTTGTGGGAATTTGAGGAGAAAAAAACAAATGCTGTGCTTGCAGTTCTATTAACCTTTCTATATATTCCCTCAAAAGAAGTCCCTTTGTGAATTCACCAAAGGCTTCATGACCCCAAGGAAGGATGGATAGTACCTTATTTATGGAAGTCTAGAGAAATCATCAGTCACTGTCATTTTCATGAGATCTAACTCAAATGTTCCTCTTCACAACAAGAGGAATTCAGAGAACTGCCAAGCAGCAGAAGACTTCTAAAAGTTTATGTTTTCAAGGGCAAGAGACAATCTTGGGGAGCAGTCAATGGCATAATTCTTTGTGCCAAGAACTCCAATGTTCACACAGTCAACAGCAATGGAAAGCAATGAGGCTTGGGACAAGGAGCTGCTTGTTTTGGCTTCTGGATAGTCACCACCATCTTCACAAAATTTAATGTGACATTCCAGGAAAGGGTGTTTATTAGTGCTTAGTGCTTCCCATACCTAGACAATGTTTCTGATGACAGTGACTTTTGTTTGACTGTAGGATTATTTCTATCACCCTAATTCAACCTTTATAAGGTAATAGAGACAGTTTTCTTAACAGTTCCACATAATATTGCTGTTATAATTTAATTTGTTCAATGTAGCTACAGTCCAACCAATGGTGCTCTGGACATGTAGCCAGATTCTCAAAAGCTCATTAAAAAGCTTGGTATTTTGACTTTTAGACCATTTGCAAGACTAAAATGATTTTTGTGCTTTATATATTGGTGAGGATCCATGTTTGAATCCCTTGAGTGAGATACCTGAATAATCAAGTAGTCTAGTGTATTTTCTAATACTCCTGTTGACTATTGTGGGCTTTTTGTGGCTATAAAAATTTCACCTTGGGAATCCTTATGGAAATAACTTTTTTTTTTTTTTTTTTTTTTTTAGGGGCATGGTTTCTTAACAGTTTTTACAACATGTAAGGAATCTAGTCTTAGAAGGGAGTGATGTATTTTGGGTGCAATTTTCCAAACAGAGTAGTTCCCAGGATATTCTATTGCCAGATTCACAATAAATAACATTTTTCCAAAGTTGCAGCTGCTGAAATGGAGGCCTATAGGACTGCATAAGAATCTCAGCTTTCGTTTTAAATAAGTGACTTCCTAGAAATCATGATTACTGAAAAAATGTGAAACTGGAACCATTTTACTTCTCAAGACTTACAGAAATAGAATACAAAGAATAAGGCATTCATTTGTTTAAATTTTCAGCTATTTAATCCTCCCTATTACTTTTTTCAAGAGTGATTCATGATTTCAAACTTGCACAATTAGTAACACTTATTTTCAAAACTAGAGTTTTGAATATCAGAAGTTATTTAGGCACCACATTTATACACATTCAGTATTAACCTTTTTTTTGTATCTGGGCTACCTTGACAAAATTTCTCTTTTTGCTATTAATTTACATTTCAGACTAGTCTGAAAACACTGAAACCTTAGGATACTCCTGTGCTGTTGTGTCACTTTATTCATTTTTAACCCCTGAATCCTCCATCCAAGTACTTACCTATGGGAAGAGTCACAGATCAAAGGGTCATTGTACTCAGAGAAAATGGACACCCTTTGATCATTTGGCAGTTGTTTTTCTCAGGCAGTGCGGGCCATCCTCCCCCTCTCCTACATTCCTCCTCACACACATGCAGCTTATTCCAAGCAGATGTTAGCTAGTCCATCTGCCACTTTGATTCTCAAATGACTTTCAGAACCATAGCTGCTCTGTATGAGCCAGCCACCTTTGAGGCTTTCTTCATGTTCACTTCTTTCTACTGGATGTTTTCATCCTTGTCCACTTCCGATATCCCACACGTCTCCATCTCGTCCTTTTGCTTTCCTTCTTTATCTTCCTGTCGTCTGTATCTTTTCTAAACTGCTGCCTTTTTTTTTTCACTCCCTATTTATTCTCATTTAAGAAAACGCTGAGCAAGAAGACGGCTTAACATTTGGTAATTGTAGATAAGGACAGAGAGATTAAGTGATTTGCCCAAGGCCACACAGAAATTCTGTGGCAGAAAGGTGAATTGATTTTAGGTCTCTATGACTCAACAGACTCATAAAAGAAGTCTTATTTGAAGGATATATTTTAAACATCAAATCAAAGTTTGAGTCCAAATGAAAACAGCTCCAATTACAAGGCTGCTTTTATCTGCAGTTTCATCTTAGCACAAGGGCTGTGTCTAGACTTCCCAGGTGGGGCATGCTGCAGTGCCTGTCTGACTCACAGGCCTGCCTTTTCTTTCCTTGGGTCTCATTTACAGCATGGCTGAGGTACACACCCAGCCCCACCAGCTGAGGGCTGCAATGTAGATGTACACATATAGGGTGAGTGTCAAAGCTCACCTTGTTCAAGAGGTGTCTCTGAAAAGTACAAAGTCCTCAAGGATTTGGTCCCTGTCATCCTAATTATTGAAACACAACTTCTTTCCTTTTTTTTGTTTTAACAAAGAAATTATTTTTGAACTATAATAACTCATTGGTGTTAGAGAAAAAACACCAGTTTACCCAAGGCTTCATTGGTATGTCTTCCAGGTAGAGAGTAGGTGTTTGCTTGTATCAAATTTCTTAATGGAGTGATAAACAAAGCTGTTTACTTATACACTTCAAGCCAGAGTATAAAGTTGCTTTCTGCTCTACTCCAAGCCGTAATGTCATTATCCTTGGCACAGAGCTACTAGATAATTTTGTCAGCCTCTCTGCAAAAATTAGCTCTGCAATAGTATTGAATTCTGGGGGCTAAGCCAGTGCTTTGGCCTGCCACGGGGTAACTTTGTTTTGCAGCCAGAGAAAGTTCTCTTAGAAAAACAACAACAACAGCACAAGTTTATGATTCACTTTCAGACTTTGTTCGCCTAAATGACTTGTTTGTGCACTATAGAGGGAAAACAAGAGATTCCAGAAACTCGCACACACAGCATGTCCTTGTTTATGCCTTTTAATTATATAATATATGCACAAATAAATATGTAAGGAAGGGCCAGGTGATCTTTCAGTGAGGCTTTTCAAGTTAACTGTCTTTTACACTGAAGAAGCACAGCCTGCTGTAAATCAAGATTTAGTATCTGAATTTAATTTTAAGCTGTGCAACAGAGGGAAAGTGTGCACTTTTTGAGTTTTCTTTTTATTTTTAAATCCTGAAACCTGGTCTGAACTGAAAGCATGATTACAAAAAAAAATTTTTCGAGGTAAAGAATAAGAAAGGTTGGGAATTCAAGACATTATTTTTTCCTCAGAGGTGTCTAGTACAATGAAACTGTAGAGCTTATCAATGTTTAAAAAAACAGTTTAAACATCTGTTTATCTCCAAATTCTTACCTAATATATCAAGAAAGCCTCAAGTTTGCATGAAGAAGTTGTAGAAATCTGTATATCCTTTTTAAATTCAGATCAGTCTTTTGTTGTATTCATTCTCCTTCTGTCATGCCTGTGTTCTCTTCCCTGCTGTATGAGGTTTTAATGAGCAATATCCACTTGCTCACAGAGATTGGGTACAGGAAAAGATAACTGACAATGTAGAGAAGACTGAAATCCAGACTAGGAAATCACAAACTTTGAACCCTGCCAAATTGCAAATTCATTATGACACTTCCAGTGAAATCAAAGAAATTTTGATTGGAAAAAGAACAATAGACTTTTCTTGGCAGTGTTCCAGATAGAGATGGGTAAAATCCACACAGTTGTTTATATTATGGTAGCACCCAAAAGTTCTAAATCACAAAGGAAATTGTTTCCTATCCTCAAACACTGATAATCTGAGATGAAGTAAAGTCTTATAACATGTTAAGGATGCATTAAGAGCTCTTCAGGGACTTTTACAGAAATAAAATATGAGTGAAAAAGAAGACATTCTTGAAGATCAGTATAAGGGAATAGCAGAAATACAAATACACAGTTTTCATGGAAGGCTTTACAGAAGCTGAGGGCACAAAAAGCAACAGGGAACATGAGGCAAGGAAAAGAGTTCATGTAGACAGAGGAACACATCACTACATTAATGGAGCAAATAAAAGCTAGGTTCATCCCTTATCATAAAAAAAAACCCCAACAAAACAACAATAACAAAAAAAGAACATAGTAAACATAATAAAAATATTGAATTTTAATGAAGGGATAGGAGCAGAGGATGGAACAGAGAAATAACAGCTTACCAAATATACTGGATGTACCATGTGGACAAATCCTATTGAAATACAGTCAAGAATGTAGAAGAAATGAGGCAAAGTGATTTCTGATCTGTTAGAAAAGTCCTGAAGAACTCAATAGAATCAGAAAGCACTCCAAAGAAGTGAAGAAAGGAAGGAAAATAATGCATTGCTGAGGAGAAGTTAAAGGAATTTTGAGGGAAATGGGTCAGTTACATTGCTTTGACATATCTGAAATACCAAAATACATTATTTTACAGCCTATTTGTATGGATTCAAAAATAACCAAGTGATAAATAATCATCATTTGTCAGTAATGCACTATATAATATATTATACTATAATTTTCTTAACCAGGAAACCAGAACCAACTGGCCTACTAAATAAGGAAGAAATTCAGAATTAGAGAAGGCGTTATATGTGATTTATCTTGTCTTGAACTTCCAACTATTCTACATGGAGACAACTGGGAAATCTGGCTTTTTATTAAATCCATGTCATACGATTGGTACACACCTCTTGGGAAGAAAACAGACTTTTAGGCAGTTACAAATTGTTTCCTAGATAAATAATTGTCTGGAGGGTCTAGAAATAGTTCCCTCTTCTACATGTTTCAATCTTAGCTGCAGTCAATATTTTTAAAGTACCTTTTTGGGCAGGTGTCTGAGTTTCTTCTGTCATCATTTTTACTGCCTAGGAAAGTAGTTCTAATATATACTATCTCACCAGAAAAAAAAAAAAGTTCAGCTGCTTGAAAGATCTGAAGAACAAGATCATGGACAAGCACAGAGGGTCTTCTTCCAGATACTTTCAAAGGCATCTATTTTTCATCACTGGTTAATGAGAACATAGGCACTGAGGAGAATTACGTTTCTAAGCATCTAAATTGCAGATGTTTAATTCAGGAAAGCTGGATTCAAGCCCTTGAAAATGAAATTGAATACACTTCTAGATGTCTTGGTTATTCTCAAAAGTGAGAGTTACAAAGCAGTTGGAGGAATAGAAGTTGAATGATCTAAATTAATTACCAAAATTACTTCAAATTGGTAGATGACATGCAATAAATACAAGTGTACAGATTGCTCTGAGGAAACGCAACTTGATTCTGTAAATAAAAAATAAGAAATATGTTTAATTGCCATGCTGCAAGTAGGAAAAAAATGTGAATCATAAATTGAATTTATTACTCCTGCAGAAAAAGACAGCCCTTATTCTGATTTTAATGACTATAAGCATTTAATAACTACTCAGACAAACATCTTTCAGGGAGTGTTTGGGTATTTGCTGCTCCATAGAGGGATGCTAAAAGACTTGTTGGGATCATTTTGACTACTCTGATACAGTAAATACACTAGAAGAAATAGAGGATATAAATCAAAAGCTTTATTATTCACATTTGATAGATGGAAAATCAAGCTATATAAACAGAAAGTAGCCTACACGTGGCAATGTAGAATGTCTATGGCAATGAGCCAGGGATGGGATGCAAATCTGTTGAGCCACAGTCTGGAATTTAACCACAAAGCTATCTTTTCTCTGGCCTTTGTACTCAATTTAGACAAATTCAAAGGTCTGAATGTTCGTCCAAAGCCTATCAGGAGTGATCTTCCCCCTCAGACTACACCCCTGTGCACAACAGGCCTGGCTCCCCCTCCTGAGGATAGACCTAGCAAGTCCTGTCTCCTCTCTCACATCCACCATCTCATTTTTAATACGTGGTGAGGACTCTCACTGCCCTGCTAGGCCTGTCTCTCTCACAGGTTCCTGCGTGATGATGGAGAAATCACTTTGTGTTTTGGACAGTGTCAGCCCCAAGGTGCATTTCGGGTCAGCTGAGAGGGTTGAGGGGGCAGCTCAGGGCACTGGCACGGGCAGGCAGAGACCCCAGTGTTCAGAACATGCTCTGCTCAGGTTACAAGAAGGCTCTGTGAGATTTAAAATCTGCATCTGTCAGAAACTTCCCGTTCAGACAAAAGCTAACCCAGTTATGTAAGAAGGTGTTAAATGTACATGGAAAAATGATGCTTTTTCCAAGAAGCCAGGCAGTGATTACATTTTCTAAATCTGTAGTCATTTTCCAGTAACAAATAAATAATCAAAGACAGCACATTCTGTGAAAAAATAATAATGTTGAACTAAAGGAAGCAATTGCCATTTCAAATCAATAAAATGTAGTTCCTTGTATTTTCATGTTAAATAAAAACAAACACTTGCCCAAGGAAAGCAACAGCTAAGCTGTTTGTTTTTATATTCACTTGGATCCTCAGATCTCTTCCAGGCAGACTTGTGGATAAACAGGTTTGTTTACAAAAAATCTGCTCATTACTGCATCAGTTCTATCTATAGCGTCTTGGTTTCAGATGAAGCTGCTCTAAAGACATTTGTTTGCTTAAAATTAGGGGGTGCACAGCCTAACATATAAAACCAGAGGGCTACAGTTTCACAAATGGGGTTCTTGAGTAATTCTTTCAAAGCTGTAGACTCATCTTGAAGCAATTCAACTTTAAAATCAACCTGACAAGAAAAGTCAATAAACATTAAATATGTAAACCCTTTTTGTCTTTCTATTTCCTGTTGTATTTGACACTATTCCAAATGAAGGTTGCTAACATTGTTTACACAGGGTTCCTGAGAACTGGTGATGACTACCTCGAAATAATACTCTGCCTCCCACCTGTTTTCAAAAAATTCATCTGTTCCAGGGCACACAATTCCTCTGTAATGCTGACTTTCCTCTGTCTCACCTTTGTGTGAGACAGTGCTTAATTTAACTGTTTTAATTAGTTTCTAGGACTGCATTCATCTCTGAGAACATGCTGCCCCAATGCTTCCAGGTAAATAATAAAACATGTTTTGCATAATGATCCTGTATTCTATTTCCATCATCTCAATAAGGAAGTTAATTGGGCGGGAGGAGAGAGACTTGGCAGACAATAGTACACAGCCATCTTCACCCAACTGACAACTGTGTTAATGGGCTTTTTAAAAAATGTGTTACACATCACCAGCTTGACATAGAACAGCTGTGTCCAGACAGAGAACACTAAAAAATACCACCTGGTAAATGATATATTCTTTATGGATAACAACTAGTCTTTGGAAGACCAGAGATGTTACTTTTTCGGCTTTGTTGAAGACTGATGGCCACCTATTGAATGAGAATGCACTTTTAAATTGGAAAGCATCTTATTCAGCTAATGAATACCTTTATCCTCATGTACAGCATAGGCAGAATTAGAAGTCAGAGGGTGTTCTTCAGCTACTGTAGTTCTTTGCACTGCCAGTACATTTTGGGGGGATTGTTTTGGGGTATTTTTCTTCAGTGGGCTTCTTTTTGCCCCATCTGATAAGCTAACATTTCCTTTTTCCAAGTGGACTAATGCAAATTATCCGTTCTCTGTGGGGTATTGGTCATCAGTCATAGTGACAAGGAACAAAATGGTCAAAATATTGCTGAAAAGGAATGTGAAACACAAAAGGTTGATCTGAAACACAAAGTGTCTGATGATTTCCAATGAATGTCCTCTCTTCATGACAGGACACACACAGATTTTAATTCATGACAACTTGCTTTGGTAGACTGCAGTGAACAACCTCGATGCAAAAAGAGATTAAGCTGAAACTCCATTTTGTGAAACCAGCAGTCATGTGCTGACACTGAGCAGCAGCTAATCACAGCCAAATGTCCTTTGGTTGTGCAGCCTACACAAAATTCTCTTTTCTTATGCATAATATGGATCCCATTATTATTTCCCTCTTTCCTCTTGTACTCATATTTCCCCAGACTAGGGCAGCACACTATTATTTCCCCCTTTTGCCATTGTCTGTACAGTTTCTATTGTATTGACTGCCTGGAGCGTCTTTCTTCTTACCTTCCTTCAACATGGGCTGCAAAGCAGCATGCTGCTTGGGCTTTCTTTTCACTATTCATTTGTGAATTTGCATGCTTTGTAGTGCAAACTTTAATTGGAAAGCACTGTCCTTTTTTTAGACAGCAAGTGTGAAAGAGAATCCATTTTCAATGCACTAGTTCTCCCCATTTTAGAACCATGAGTGTTTTTCTAGTGACAGCCCATGGTTCATTAGGCAGCACATAAATGTTCTCCTATTTACTTCTCATTCTGAAAATGGAGGAAGGAAATAATTCTCAGAAGAATAATTTTTCTTCCTAGAACCCCAAGATTTGCCAGTTTCCCTAGGGCTACTTTTTTCTCTTGGGAATAAATATATTGCATGTTACAGAGCCCAGATCCTTAATAACTATAATTAGCAATTCTTTTGATTAATTTTCAAATAAAATCGTATTTATAAATATCCAGGTTGTAAAGGACAAGGCTGATGCTGAACTTACATTAGAATCATACTATTAGATAGTATAATGTCACAATGAAGTCACCACAGGCCTTGAAAATATATTTCTATGCTTGCATGTGAGAGAGCATAAAAATAGAACACCTTTAAGATTTAAATGAGCAAAGACACCCATTCCAGCACTTATACTGACTTTGCATATTCTAGTGAAATATCATGGCATTCTCTTAGGATGCACTATATTTTCTGGTCTATATTAAAAAGGCCTTTTTGTCTGTCTGCTGATTAAGAGAACTGTAGTGCAAAAAGGCTCCAGGTAGCAAACATAGCCTTGCCTTTCAAGGCAGTCAGAATGATTTAGATCTAATAAAGACCAATCCAAGATGACTAGGCCTTAAAAATTAACTGTGTTGTACTGGAAAATAGCAAAAAATAGAGTGGGAAATGTGGTTATATGTGGAAAAGTGGGCATACCCATAGATAATGGGATAATTCTCCACCTGGAGGCAAAAACTTTCTTTTGCTATAAACGAAGAACAAGCAAAGCAAAACTTTATTCTAACCACATGTTGATGAGGTTAAGTACAATGACCACTTTTACTGTGCCAGGCATAAACAAGTTGTCATTATAAATTAATAATTTCTAAAGAAACTTTTGAATCTTTGAATCAAAGTATTAGGAATCTTTGTAAAGTATATAGGGGGATCTAGGGGAAGCTGCCTGGAGACGTGAGTCAGTCAGGAAACTGTTGGTACCAGACATGGAGATAGAGGCACAGAGTCTCACCTGTGCCATGGTAGATACCTGTGTGTCTGGGTGGTATGGATTTGGAGGAGATACAATAGCAGTGTCTTCTTGATGAATACAACAGTGATCTTTACTCCCCAGTGTGTGCTTGAGGCAAGATCACAACAGATTCTGGCACCATCTCAGTGTTCAGAAGTTGGGCAAAAGCAGGAAAGGAATGGTGTACTGAGGAGGAAGCTCATTACATAGTTGAATAACTGGTGCTGAGTTGCTCATTCTTATGAGCTGCATGGAGGTTGAGGGCTTAGTTTTAGAGGTGGGCAGGTACAGAGGAAGCTGATGACCCAAGGCCAAGTGTCTGGTTGTGGGTGAGAGAGTATGAAGAGAGATCATGATCCCAGATTTAAAAATGAGGGTGTTAGAATGGTAGTTGCTGCTGCCTATTTCTTGCCCCCAACAAACCTCTCCCATAGAAAAGCAAGTTGAGTTAACATCCAGGTAATGCAGACAAACCTCTACTCAACACTCACCACAACTGGCTCAGCAATAGAGGCAAGAAAGGCTCTTTCTGCAAGCTTTTATTCCAGCAAGGTATTTCACATGTGGCTAAAGGGAAACCAGCGTGGAAAGACAATAATCATGTGGAACAGACATCTTCAGAAGGGGAAGGGGTGGAGGGCAGAGCTAAGGGCAGGGCAGAGGGGTTTGGTCTCCAGGGGAAAGGAGGGTGGCCACCAGGGATACCAATCCAGTGATGGGACAGGGAAAGGAGAGACTAGGGGAAGTTGTGACATAGGAGTCCATTTGGGAGCCTGGTTTTTTCCCCCCAGGAGGACTTGAGACTATGGTAAGTAGTTACTGCTATTGCCAGGATCAAGGGCTTGGGAATTGACCAAGGCAGGAGAGTTCATGGGATGCTACACAGACTGGTGGCAGCCAAGGTGTGGGCACAACCTGTGCAAAGAGATGAAGTTGCCACAGGGATCAGATACCTTGCCCCAGCCACTGCTGCTGGCAGCAGCACATTCTCCAGCAGCCATTCCCAACAACAGTCCCCATCCCACTGCCACTGCTCCTGACCTTGCTGGAATGCAGTCATGAGGCTTGCCCAGACCATGACTGGCAGGGCTACATCATACAATAGTATAAACTCTTCTAGTTTATTAAGGATAATCTGAGATCCGTGATGTCTGCTCTAGTCCACCAATGCATGTGTGTATAATAGTTGAGGTACAACATCTTTGAATTCTAACTATTTCCTTTTCAAAAATTAAAAGAAAAAAATGGTTTTGGCTCTTTAACTTCACTTAGCACAGGCCACTGAAGATGATTTCCAAGTGGCGCTGCTGCAACTGTCTCCTACCATTTGAGCAGTGGTTCATTTTCCTGCTCAGCTGTGCTCCCTAGAGAGAAGACTGGATGCAGTGTGGGTTCCCATCAGCCATGGGTCACACCTCTGGACACAGCCACTTCTCCCTGTCTGTACTCACCATGCCTATTGGGAAGCAAAGATCGTTCTTCCTGTGCAAACAAACCTGCAGGAGTAAACACCATATCCTTGGCTCATCGTGCTTGTGAGTCACTCCTTGGTGATGGGTGGTGGTTTCAAGTGTGGGATTGTAGCAAGGAAACTGCTTTGTTTCTGCTTTGCCTTTATTCCATTAAAAGAAAATAACTACCATACTTGGCATTCTCAAAGCTCTGTACAAGCTAATCCTTGCAACTTTCCCACGTGGTAAGCAAGTATTGTTAAACATATTTCAAAATACGTGGAAGCCAGGGCATAAAAGGGTAAATCATCTACTCAGGACCTAAAGGTAAGTAAGGATTTGAATTCAGAAGTATCTCATGTCAAGCAAATTGGTAATGGACTAGGCAAACTTCTTAAGGCTTTCTCAATCACCCAGCCACAAAAAAGAAAACAGTTAAAATAATAAGGGTAGCAAAGGCTGTGGATCCAATTGAAGCTTGAAAAACAAAGCCTGCCCTCGCATTAGGGGATGTTTGGGTCCAGAGCACAGAGCACAGTATAGAGCTCAGCTTTATGTCTTGCTCTGATTTTATGGTAAGATGCTGTTAAAATTTACAGAGAACTAAATGTAAGGAAACTGCATCAAACATCTTACATTTTTTTTTTCATTCTTCTCTTGCTTCATTTGTCAAAATGGTTCAATAGGACCACCATTGTCCTTCACCTCTTGCCTCAGATCTCCTTCCCTGTTATTTCTTCCACTGTTAAAAATTTCTCCCAGCTACTTAACCTTTTCCTTCTCTAAGAAACCTTTTCTCAACATCCCCCACCTCCTTTAAGTCACTTAACTGATCCCATATGTGCCTATTTGCTCCCCTCACCATGTTCCCACTAGGGAAACATTCAGCTTCTTCACTGCCTGAGGCATCTTGTCTTGTTTCCACTTGTATTCCTACAAACAAGGCCAAATTGTCTAGGGAAAGAAGGGGAAGGGGACTGTCAGTTTTGTCTGAAATTGTTATAAGAGGGAGTTGGGAAATGCAAAGCAGACTCTACTGCCTCCTAGGACAAACTGGTGTGGCTTTACTTTTGCCAGGGAAAAGGCAGGTGAAGCTGACAAAAAGAAACACTTGGCTATCCTGACCCATTTTAAATTAAAACTCATCATACCTCATCATACCATACTCATGGTTTTGCAGCCAAAAAAAAAAAAAGGATGTCATTCCATTTTAGAATCAGAGGCAATTGTTTTGACCTTACATCTATTTTGTGCAGTTTTGTTTACATATTTAATGCCAAAATATATTAATTTAAATTTAGTATATGCATGCACAGTAATCTTGAGAAATTGTAATACATAGGAAGCATAGGGAAACACCAAGCAAATGTTAAAAGCCATTTTAAGATTACACAGAATTTCACTGAATGTTTTGGAGTTTCTCCCTTTTGTTATAAAGTTAAGAATGTCCACTTCATTCTTTGGAGGGCCAAAATATATGATATATATTATTTTTACAAAAAGCATGTACATATGTGCTTGCATGCATATGTATGCATTGTGCATCTGCACCTACACGTGTCCTTTTCTCTGTGGGGAGATAGATAAGCAAGACATTTGTGGAAATCATCCCCTTTTCAAAGTCTAGTATGGAATAATTCATTCTAGAAACCTCTCCTTTAAAAACAGTGAAGTAATTTACCTTTCAGTAAAGCTTTTTCAGCTTTCTCATTTAATTATGAAATTGAAACATTTCTCTTTCCAGATATTATCCTGGCAAGAAATATCTTTTCACTGGGCAAGCACCCTAAGCCTGAATCAACAAATGGGTTTGGAAGGAATAATTGGTAAGGAAAGGTCAATGTATCTTTGACAGATGGATTACTGGTTTAGACCTAGCTGAGTGTGTCAGCCACTGAATAACATACCTGATTGCCAGAGCAGCAGTTTTCATTGGCACTGAATTTAATTTTCTTGAAACATTGCTAAGAAAAAACAAGATTCTAATCACTGTCATAATTTACAGTGTTTCAGGGAAGCAGTACTAATGATCTTCACTTTCATTCTTTTCTATGTTTTCTCTCTGTTCCAGTAATCTCCTAATTAATAGTTAATTTGGCCTAGGTTTGCAAGGCCTTTGCAAATGGAAAACCAAACAGGTTGGAGAAAATACTTCTGAGAAGTTATAATTCAGAAGAAATTAACTTCATAACTCCATCAGTGAACTGTTTCTCCTTAAAGAAGAAAAAAACCATTCTAAATATGAAAATCTCAGACTTCAGACACACATGTCTGAACCTAAATAATGGACAACTGCTCCAGGAAGAGCTCTAGAGGTGCCTATCAATAGGTCACTGGGAATATCTTGAACACATGAGTCCAAACATCCAACACACAGCTGAGCTGAGCTGCAGAATGCCTGGTTATTAACAGCATAGTGTAAGCCAGGGGGGTGCCCATGGCTCAGGCACCTGTGGCAGCAGAAACAGGCAACACTGAGAGACAGGAGACTGCAACAGAGCAGAAAGTTACAGAGAGATGATGGCTAGACACACACAGGCCCCCCAACTGCTGCCACAGTCAATGGTCTGAATACAGCCCACTGGTCTGAATACAACACACTGGGGGTGCTCCAGTAACCTGAGGAACAGCAGATTCCCTTTGAAGGAATCCACATGGAGAGAGAAAGGAAGATGGGGGCTGGGGGAATGGGAAGGGAGGGCATCAGGAATGCCACAGTGATGGGCAGAAAGATCAGGAAACTATGGCAATGAACCGGCTGTGAGAGCATGGAAGGGAGCTGGGAGCAAGTGAAACTGCTTTTATTTAATTAAAACTCAGAAAAGTCCAGGAAAATAAAAACAAGCGGCTGGCCAAGTTCCAAGGCATTATTTTAAGCTCACTATCAGATGTAGGTTATTCAAATAGTTCAAAGTTTCTTGCTCTGCCCCCGAGGTCACTCCCTGAATCTGCAGGCTGCTCCATTAAGAGGGCTGCTTTTTATTCTCCAGATACCAAGTTTGTAGTGAACAGAAAAACCTTTTGCATAGTAAGGGCTATTTAATTGCAACATATCAGTAACAGATAAGCACCTACAGAGATATTGCCACACTTACAACACTGTGCAAGAGTTAACTAATTGTGTTAAGTATTATTACCTGCATTTTGCACATGAGGGCATTGGGCAGAGACAGGAAATACCACACCCAAGATGACAAAGTTCAAAGGGTTCAGAAGCCTTTTGACCATACTACCTTTGCATTTTACAGATCTGTTTACTAAAAATACAGAACATTTTTATTTATGAAAGATGAGGATTAATAATTTACCTGGGCCATTAGACCCTTTGTACCTGGTGTACAGTAACATGCATTGTGAGTGCCTGCACATTGAGAATTGACAAAGCTGGAATTGGCACGCGATGCCTCAGGCCTCGATGGAGCCAGGACTCCACACTAGCAAAGGCACAGAGATGTTGGGGATACCTGCAGGGGGGTTAAAGGCAGGCAGAAAACTTCAGTTAAAGTGTGGCTCCTGTCCCAGGTAGCAATGGTGATTGCAGACTGCCACTCGGTGATCGGTACCGTAGGAGGCTTAGCTGGGCCTGTCTGCTGGGTAAAGAGGATTATGAGCTTAAACATGTAACACCCTTTTGCTTTCTTCTTCCACCTGTTTACTGAAATGCATGCAGAAGCCAGTAGAAGTATCTATTCCCTGTTACCTGTGTTAAAAGTGCACTTGCACTGTGCATCGACTGTATTGAAACAAACTGCTTTATTTCACTACCACATGCTTCTCCATCAATAAATTACATCTTAGATCAAAAGAACAGAGTTGTCTTCTGCTTTCTAATTTATCTAGTTTGCTCAGGCATTTACTTTCCTGAAGTCTTAAAGGACTTCAATACTGTAAATGACTTGAATATTATTCACTCTTCAAGAGGCCAATATACTCTAGTCAAACAAGGACTTCTGATGTGTATATATATTAGTTTGTGCATATGTGCAACAAATGACTCTGCAAATGACATTTTTATTATGGAAAGTAAAACTCTAGCTCTTTTCTTTATTACTTCCTTTTTTCATCATATTGAAAGCCTGATTTCAGTAAATGTTTAGCTACTTTTCTTCAGAAATCCCAGCTTCCTACGGTCTGAAATTTGCCACTTCACCCGAATTCAGCTCCTCCAAATCTGTCTGTTTGAGGTCATTCTTAAGTCCTAGGTACTTTCTAAAATCACTAGTTTTTAATAGATTTTCTTGAATATTCAAGGTTATGTTCCTTGTCCTCCAAAACCCAAAGAACAGATGTGGCAGAAATTTTTATTATATTGCACATGGGCATTTTCATCAGGCTCATTCTTTCTCTATTCTCTACATAATTTTTTTCTCTCTTCTTGTTTATTTCTAAGGCTTATAAACATAGAGGTGAATGCTGACTCTTTGTACTCTAGCTTCAATAAACCAGCACTGACAGGTTGCTGAATCTACCTTGTGATGAGTCTGATACAATGATAATGATTTGTATCATCCAAATCATTATTTATGCATCACAAAATGGAAATAGGCCCTAGAGTATAGTGTAAGAAAATGGGTGGGAAGGGAAGAAAACATCTTCCAGGCTCCAAAGTGTCTCAGCTGTGACTTTGAAGAAGCACATGAGACTGTACCTAACCTTTAGTAATGGCCCTTCTGCAGCAGCACTTGTCTGACAGGTCTTCATATTTCATCTACACAGTAAATAGTGAGTTTGTGACTACAACTTACTAACATGTTGTGAGCTGCTGTGGGTTTCTGGAGCCCTAAGCAGACCAGCCTCAGATGGAAGTGATGTTCATACTGTGCTTTGGAAATTATAGGTGCTGGTCAGTACTTAGTTCAGGAGGCTGGTTCTCATGGGACGTTTTTGATGTTTACATGTCTGCACATCTACACAAAGGGCCTCTCTCAGTATAAAACCAGAGTATTACTGGGTACAAACCAGAGATTGGCAAGTAGAACTGGATGAATAATGAAGCAAATTTTTGTTTGCAGATTGTGATCAGATGGAAAAAAAAGAGTGTAAAATTGTTACCTGAATCTTTACAAAAAAATCAAATAACATCTACAGTAAGAAAATTGTGATGCATGACCACCTCTGATGATAAACTGCCACAGTCACCTGAACTTTTTAGTTTTCCGGGTAATTTCTGTGGAAACAATGGAAATGCTTCCATGTTCATAATAATTTTCCTCTATGCTTGATTTTTTAAACTTAATTCATAGTGGCAGGAAATATACCTCATAAACAAAAAACAATAATGTAAATAATTTCTCTTTTATTATAAACCAAAATTTATTGATGTAATTATATCTTTTCCATCAAATACCCCTAATTACTTAATGTTCTGTATTTAAAAAATGATACCCAGACTCTTTAAGCAGAGGTTTCTGCTCTTTTACCCAGACTCCATAAGCAGAGGTTTCTGCTTATGATACCCCAGCAAATATGAAAATTGGTAAATCTCAGCTGTTCAGTGTATGTAAGAAGTGAGTAAACTCTCTAATACCCAGACAGAAAAGTTGCTCTGGTTTTAATAAGCTATGTTCATGATGGAAGGATGCTGTCTGAAAACAATGAAACGCTTAAGCATTGGCAACAGCATATTGATGTCCTGTACTAGTTACACGTCTGCTGTTGTCGATGACAGTCTCCTTTCACCCTGGGAGAAAGTGGTCTTGAATCAAGGGGATTTGCATGCAAAGGGAAAAACATGTTAGATTTTAGTTTTTCCACCTACACATGCAGATATTTTAGTGGACTTGCACTGATGTTTGTGCAAATGTTTGTCTTCCAAAAGCAGCTGAATAACTGAGTAATCTTTGCTCAATAAATTGGTCTGAAAGAGACATGGTGTTAAAGAAGAGCATTAATGAAACTGTATCAAAATTAAAAAATTAAGGGATGAGTGCCAAAAGATTTGGCTCCTAATTTTGACTTTTTCATTCAAGCACATCAGGTAAAAGTTAATTTTAGGCTTTTAAAAAAAAAGTCAGTATTTTCTTGAAATACTTGAATGGCTTGAACATACTATAATTTCTGTTCGACATCTCTGCAAACAATTTATATGTCAGCAAAAAAATATTTCCTGTTCTCAAGTAAGGTGGCTCAGGAGATTATGTGAAAACAGAAATTAACCAAGATTTAGGTGATTCTAGTGAATACAGATGTCCTTGCACATGAACATAAAAAACATGAAGGAATGCTATGAATGAACCCTATTATGACTCTCTATGAATGGTATACATGCTGCAATTACTGTTACATTTTTTCATCTGAACTATTAATATAATTTTATTCACTCAAATTGGTCTATTGTCATGCACAGATTATCAATGTCAAATGTCCTTTTCATTTCAGAGAGGTTTGGCTCAAACAAATCTATCCAAATATAAAATCAGATTTTCAATACTAAGGCAACCTTTACCAAATTGGCCATTTTTCAGAGAACAGCTTCTGTTCCAGCACTCACAGAGATTTAAAACATAAAACAAGAACCTTTCATGTCTCTTGAATGTATATTTCAAGGCTTGGGCTGAAGGTCCCCAACCTCTTGTGTAACAGAGGATCTCAAGTGAGGAAAAGGCTGGAAACAAATGCAATTAGCATTTGCTATTCAGATGGAAGTGTAGCTAACTGAATGCAGCTTCTGGATGCTGAATTCTTGAGGAGCAGCAGCAAGAGCACAGGACTCTGAGGCCACAGAAGGAAATTAATTCCTCTGCTTTATTTGAGGGTACTTGCAAATGAGAGAAAAAAATCTACATAGCAGACCACCATAGCCCAGCAAAACAAGACTCACTAAATATAATGCAGGGGTCCAGATAAATAACAGCCATAAGAAATGAAGGATTAGTATAAAATATGCAAGACATTATCCTGCTGCAGGTATTCTCCTGTTCCCACGTGTCTGCTGCATACCATAGCTACAAAATATGTCTTTCTATTTCCATGAACCCACTCATAAAGGTTTTTGCTTTGCTGATTTTTCAAATTAATGATAGTCAAGGCACTTGGGAGAAAGATTTATGTCAGTGATGCACAGGTTCAGCAAATTGTCAAAGAGTTCTGCTGTGCAATTAATCATCTTTTCTCCATTACAATTTGTAAGTGCCAAGCATATACACAAAACCATTTTTATAATATAGTTATCATGGGTACATAAGTAGTATATGAATCATGTATAAAAAAATACAGACTGCTAGCTACCACATGGAGTTGTAAATCTTTCTCTGCATAAGACAGTCCCCCAAAAATTGTGGAGGCTGTCACATTTAACAGTCATCATTTTTATGATACTAGTTTAAGCAGATCTGTTATATCTGTGCTTCCCGGGCAGCTTCATCTACAATTATGTACATTAGGTTTTTGGGGTTTTTTTAGAGGGAAGCATTCCCAGTTAGAAGCCAAAAAAAACAAAAAAAAAAAAAAACAAACAAACAAACAAACAAACAAACAAAAAAAAAAAAACCAACACAAAACACAAGACCAAACCAAAATGCTGGGGTTTTCCTGCATTGCCAGGAGCAGCTCTGAAAGATTCTGTGGTAGAGAAGGAGCTGAGCATGACCTCTCCTCAGTGGTTTCTCTGATATACTTTGGCAACTCAGACTTGTTCCTTGAGAACCAAAATAAGCTTTTCTCCTCTTTAAGGGAGAGGTATTCTTATGGTCCAAGCCCCAAAAGCAGACTTCTGAGTGATGTAGGTTCTTGGATCCTTAAGCCACCTGCCTGCCACTTTTAAATATCCTCAGAGTCAAGCTCCTTCTTGCTCTACATCAGTATAGGCTCAGAATGCAGTTTCCTATGAAGTATATTAATAATAATATTAATAAGTTAAACTGCAGACTGGATAT
The DNA here is from genome assembly GCA_013400575.1 of Peucedramus taeniatus. Classification (NCBI taxonomy): domain Eukaryota; kingdom Metazoa; phylum Chordata; class Aves; order Passeriformes; family Fringillidae; genus Peucedramus; species Peucedramus taeniatus. Next base: position 101,678 of record WBNO01010140.1, read on the forward strand.
CCCAACAGTCACAGAGGAATTCCAGGGGAAGCAGACTCATCTCCAAAGGTGTTGGTGCTGTGAACATTCACATCTTACTCTCTTCCCATCAGTTTCCCTCTTCAAGAGTTTCTGTGAGAACTATGCTCATTTTAGAAGCCACACCCTCAATTACCTGTTAAAATTCTTACATGCAGTTTCTTTTCTGGAACTCAAGAAAAAAAATCTGGATTATTAGTGTTTATTATGCCAATAACTTTTAGAAGTCAGTTTTATAATGTGTATACTACAACATTCCACTTAGATCAAAGAAATCAAACCGCTCTAATTGGGTTTTGAGATCAAATACTCCAAGCTTTACATTCACTGAGCTACATGTGGCTTAAATTATCTATATTGTACAATCCTGGACTGCATATTTTGTGCTATACAGTAAATAGAGAACATGTGGTTTGGAATGTGTCTACCGTATGCACCAGTGCTCATAGCAACCAACAGGATCCCCGAAATGCGCTGTCGAGAGCCTAATAAAAATTGATTGTGATTTCCAGACTCAGACCTCATGTGGACAGACAACAATTCATTGGGGTCTGTGGGTGCTAAAAGCAATGTTGAACCTTTTATGTGAGGCTTCAAACACAAGCAGACAAAGAATCAACATAGCACAGGGCAAATTTTTGCCTCTCTCCTTAGTGTATGAAATTACTCTGAAGTGCATGAGCAGAACAGGTATGTTATATGTGTATGTGTGCAGGCATGGATAAACTCAAAAAGTGAAACTGAGCTGACCAAAGCAAATAATCAACCACTTTCAATAGTTTGGGATGTCCTGCAGTGTTAGTTTCACTTTAAACTGCAGAATTGCACACCTCTTTTCTTTAGTCTCCTTTTTTTTTTTTTAACAAGAAATAGTGTTCACACCTAGATATAGATGGGGTTTTATATTATCACCAATATAATAAATTGATAGCATTCATTTTTCTTTTTTTTTTTAGCTATTTCTGTTCCTTCAGAAACATATCAATTTGGCCACAATTTTGCAAAGTCATTTTGAAATCCTCCAAATGAGTGATATTTCAAATACTACAGGAAATAGCTGATTATTCAAGTAAGACAGAATGTAAAGCCTGGCACAGAGGGAATATATGAGTGCATTTAGCTGGTTTTCTCACTTTCCAACACTTCTGACACCAATAAACCTGAAGGCACACTTGCTAGAGAGCTGTCACTAACTTGTCTCACAGTAACAACCTTCACAGCTGACTACAGTGAAATCTTTTGTCAAAGCTTCTACTGGCATGTGTTTCTTGATGCTGCACTGTTTAGAAAGAAGTGTAACAGCAACAGAAAGACTTGGGATGTTTTTGAAGAGGGAATGCAGAGGGGGATACACAGCTGTAACTGGACATCTGCTAGTGCAGCAGTGTAACATTAATGTGAGAGAAGTCCTCATTTTCATCGTGCGTTATGCAGGAATTAACCATACAACCAGCAATGCAAAAGGACAAAATAATATCCTAGGTCATGCTATCCCTTTTGTGACATTAAAATTAAAAGAAAAAAGAAAAGGACATTTCAAAAAAAGCAAACAAAAACCCACAAAAACAAAGAAAGACTAGAATATTGGTGAAATCTTTCCTGGAAAGAGCTTATTTTTAATGTATTCTTATTTCTGAGCTAGCAAAAACCTGGCAAATAGCAATTTTCCAGTACTTTCTGCAATTTGAGTTGGAGGAAGATATTATGTAGGAGGTTGGTATGTTTAAAAGAGCTGCAGATACACTCACCAGCAAGCAGGCTTGATTTTTCAGAATGATCACTCTGAATATCTGCTGGTTTCAGTAGTGATGAAGATGAAATATTTGAGTATCCTACAAACAGCTGAACACTTTGTGCCCTTGGACCTGAACTGAGACAGCACTTCAGCATTCCAGCAGAGCCTAAGGGATTCACCTGGAGAGAACAGAACTGACCAAAGCAAATACTCAACCACTTTCAATAGTTAGGGAAGGCTGCAGTGTTAGTTTCACTCAATTCAACCCGCTGATGGCTTGTCCCCTCAGCTGACAGGACTCAGATAAATCGCCCTTTCAAGCCATGTGGACACACAAGAGTCAATAAAGGACTTGAGGATGGAAAGGAAATGGTAGCTGTTTCTGTGGCTGTGTCAGTGGTGCCAGATGGAGAGATCCACAGCACTACAATCAAATGGCATGGGCTGACTCATGCCCTTGCTGTGTAAGGCTCTCTCTCTCTGTGTCAGACTGACCCTCTACACAGCACAGGAACTGGCCCAGCACACCTTCTGCCTCTTGACTGGTGTCTTTGGAACTCTAAGGCATAAATGTTATTCCAAATGTGTCTATTAATTCCAAGGTTTCTAAAATGGATTGAGGGCTCTGCTCCAGGGTGGCTGGAGCTGGTAGCTGTTAGTTGACTCAGGGTTTGATAGGAGAGCATATAGTTGCTAGAGGCTTCTGGGGTGGTGCTGAAGGACAGACTGGTCCATAAAGTGTTGTATTGCACTAAATAGTTTATTTAGTTGTGGTCTTTGTATTGGGTGTTGGGAAAAATGTTACTGAATATGGTATGTCATGTAGATTATTCCCCTTCCTCATCACACGGTGTCTCCCCATGCACCCCTTTCCACACACCTGGTGTCCTGCCCCCATGGATACCCCTCCCCATGCCCCACCCCAATGTTATCCCATTGGCCACGGTCCTCTCTCCCTGCCCCCATCCCTGGAGGACAAAACCCCACTGCAGGTAAAGGTTCAGTCTCTTTCCTGCTGGGGTGGTGGCTGCTGCCAGCAGTGTCCCATCACAAGCCAATAAACAGGATCCTTGCTCCCACTCGCTCCCTTCTCGTCTTCTGTCTTCAGCCCATGCAGGTCCGTGTGGGCTTGGGCTCCAGCTAGCCAGACCAGACCCATACAAAGCCCAGAGAACCTCGGATTGCTGCAATAAAGCTTTTTTTTGAGAAGCCTTAGACGCACACTGTGACTATTGCCTTGAGACAGTTTTCTGGAGTGGTCCAAACCAGGGCCAGCTAAGCTACCTGAATGCTCACAAGGCCTATGCTCACACATGGCTTCACCTGCTTTTATTCCTTAAATTTACTTCATTCATTAAAGAGCTGAACTATACCCCAAGTATCATTTAATGACTATAATACTAAATGAGTAGGGCAGAAGGACTCTTCAGTGGCAGGCAGGTGGAAGAATTTGTAACTCAAGAATGCAAGCAGACAGATATGGCTAAATGAGTTAGCCTTTTTTCTGCCATTTGCTCACAAGGGATTTATTCTCCCTCTGGAAATGCTTACGTTAATGCATTCTTTTGTAATTCATCGTTGTATGTATTTTCCATACTTTCTCTCCTATTTTATTTTGTTACCAAAGGTTACTTACATGGAAACAGAAATATTTTGAGGGTTTCTATTTAAATTTTTCTTTCTTCCTACGTCAGTTTTGTTTTGCTTAAACTCTTTGGTTATCCAAGCTGGATTGCTTCTGAGCAAGAGCATTCCTCACAGACAACTCTCCAACAAAAAACAGGATAGCTCAGCTGTGATGGGGACGTTTACAGGGAAGAAGCTGAATGCTCGGCAACAGCAGCATCAATCCCCCAACCTGCTTGGCATTTCCTGCATGTGTCTGAAGCCTTAGAGCTCAAGGAGCATTTGAAATTCAGGGTAATTTGTCCAACTAATTTCAGCAGATACAGACTTACCAGGCAGTCCAGACCCATTTGGGAGTAGTTTGTTTCTTCTCCCTTCTACTGCAGCTGGAGAGAGGCCAAAGCAACACGCAGTCAGGTGGGGGATGTGGGGGAAGGAGATGAGAGAGAGAATCCACATGAGTGTCTGCATGTACCTGGTTATGTTCACCAGAGAGTTAATTTTGTTTTGCAATATTAGGCTTTTCCAGCCTTGTTTCCTGCTCAGGTAGAGCCACACCTTTAGCAAAGCTAGAACTGTCCTTTAGCAAAAGACAAGAGAAATGGTGATGGTCTTTTCCTGACGCCTGCCCCTTGGCTTGTATTGTGTTACAACCCCATATTAATATATTCATCTACTTTTCTTTGCTCTTTTCTACAGTGAAGATTGAAAAGCACAAAGTGTGCTAGGTCAAATGCAGTTGGGAGCAAACAGCAGTGCAGATATGGATGGCATCCAGGAAAGCTGCAGGAGTCACACTCAGACCACCTACCTACCGTCTGCGCCAAAGCTGCTGCAGTGTATAAATTCAAGGCAACAGTGTGTAGCTCCTGCTGCCTGCTAGCCAGAGCTGCCTTCTCTAGGTCGCTCTAGGCTAGGCTTCATACAGCAACGTTTCATACAGCCCTCTGAATTTTTACTGGCATTGAATTTGTCTTAACTTTTATAAAAGATAAAGTACACTAAGCCTCCCTTTCTTTTCTCCACTTTATCTGTTCATTTATTGCTTTATTTCTTCTAAAAGTGAAGAAATGAAAACACCCCTTAGCTTGATTTGTTGCAAAGAAAATAATATATTATCAGGATTTCTATTTTTCTGTTAGCTAAAGTTTAAGTGTCTCTATAAATGTTTTCAATAGAAAGTTTTTAATTATAAGTGTGACTGTTTCTATGAGTAGTTTATTTTAGGACCTCTGAAGCATGGGAGTACTTCAGTAAGTCCTGCTACCTTTGTAGCCAAATGGCTTATAAAAACTTGATTTTAGCTGTACAAAAGCTCCCTTTACAGTCCATGGGGGGAAAAAAAAAAAATGAAGTGTGTCCAAAAGAAAATTAAGAAAATTCACACCTCTGTCAATTACAGAAATAGAAGAATGGTTGCTAGACTATAAACCAAAATTTTAGTTGGCTAAAAGAGACGCATCACTTTAAAGAAATTGGGTACTGCAGCAGTTTTGAAAACAAAGATTAGGAAAAAAGGAGGTTGGTTACTGAAGAAAGGCTTTGACTTAAAGCAGTTGCACAGGATCTGACTGCAGCTTTTAGATTCATGCATATAAATCTCATTAGAAATAAATTATTTTGTAGGAAGAAGGAATTCCAGGAAAGAGATATGTGCAAAAGTTCCATGAAGCTCTCTGGTATTTCTGAGACACTTGACTACACACAGAGTAATTCCTCCTCAAATGTGTCCCTCGTCTTTTGTTTCCTCTCAAAGTACAAGGCAACAGTCCTAAACAGGATCATGGCTGTTCTGAACATGGGAAGACTGACATGGGATGTTTCATGCAGCAGTCATCCTGAGATTTGGAGGTCATACCAGATGATCAGTTTTCTCTGTGTGTCCCTACCAAAAACATTTCAGATTTTCTAAAGCAGTTAATTTCTCCCACAAGCAATACAATCAGACCAATGCAGACTTTCCACAAAGTAAAAGACTTTGCAGCAAGTGCAGGAGTTTGTTTACTGTTGTTATTATTGGCTTATTGTCCATCTGGTTTTGACCCTACCTTCCATCATACTCTTCCCTCTCCAGTCTTCCCATAGATATTGGCCTGCTGACTGTACAGATTTGTGCCTGGCCCTTGAGCTCTGCAGTGAGAAGACACCTCTGTGCCGCATTCTGGCCCTTCCCATATCTGTTCTATCTATGCTGTATCTTTTTACCCCTTTGAGCAGGGAAGTGTGAAGTAGAAATGACAAATTATGCTTCAGGAAAAACTCAGCACCCAAAAATGTGTCTGATTGTGTGTACTCAGTCTGGAGTTAGTTCTTCAGCTATTCTTGCCTACCCCACCATGGTGTCTTCTGACCTCAGAAAACCCAAACCTACTGAAATATTGTTAGTCCTTTCTAAACCCAAATCTACCCAGCAGCAATATGAGCTGTTCAAGAAATGTTATGGGTTCAATCTCATCCATAATTGCTTCACATACCATTTAAGCATAAATAAAGGGACAGTGTGTTTGAACACCAGCTAGTGAACATCCTAGAGTCAAATAAACTGAAATTGCCAAAAGAAGTTGTATAAATTGTATGTACTTTCATATTTGAATGTTAATGGCTTCATTTCTAGTAGAAGAATTGATTATTCAGATTTGATTTATTGCTAGCTCAGCTCAATGGTATTGATTTAGGTATTGAGCATGATATGTGCCACTGCAGTTATTGTTTCCCTGAAATAATTTGTTTTGATATATATCCATTGATTACATTTTTACTGTTTTAATGATACCAGTCATTAGGGTACTGGCATAACACATGCAAGCACTATATATATATATATATCTACACATATATATAAGTATATATATACACACATATATATAAATGTATATATATTATATACATAATTTTATATTTTATAATATATATACTATAATATGCTGGTCTTTATTTCCTGAGCCAGTGATATGTCATGACTCAGGGTTATCTGATGCCATGCTTCTTATTGTTCTCTAGCCTGAAAGTCAGCAGTGAGCAGCCACTGTTGCACCAACTTCTTATTTTTGGAAATCAAGTGGAAACCACACATTCATTACCAGCTGATGCAGCCAGTTAATACAACCTGATAGAGCAGGGAAAACAACTTGCAAATGTCAAATAAGACAATGTTCTCCCCCTCTTGCAGGACACACCAGGTAAATAACACTTCAAAATCCCAGGTCTCCTTTGGTTTTCTTCTGAAAATGTTCCCCTCCCCAACCTGACTATTGCCAGGAATCTGTCCCCTGAACCTGCACATATTGGTTATTCTTGTCCCTTTGCCTTCTCAGAGGCTGGGAGGGAAATGTGATTTTTACAGACACGTGCACAGTGTTCTGGAGAGTAACAACAAACAAATTGTGAACTTTGGTATCTTTCCACTGTTCTCTTGCTATCATATCTATGAAATGAGAGTACACAGCAGCTATGCCCACATTTGTGGGACAACTGAGAGAGGTATTATCTTAACAGATTACTCTGTCTTTGAAAACTAGTATTGTTTTGTGCATGACCTAGAACTATTAGTTTTATCATGAAGGGCAACCAGCTTGACCAGATATTCCTTGTCTTCTGATAGCCTCACATCACCAGCTTTTGCAGCCACTTTCCTCACAAGGTAGAGAGTCCTCAGTTACTTTTTCTTTTGAGACAAGTCTCTGAACTGATGATCTTTGTGATACTCTGCATATGGCTTTCTGGTAATTAGCTATGTCTTTTCCTTATTTAGATCAAGAGTACAAAGTTGGCTTAAGATTTCCTGCTTTTTTCTTGGCAAAATTTCAGGGTTTTTTTTCAAAATGGAATCACTTCCTCTTGATTGTATTATGCACCTGCCCTCAAATTTATTGCAAGCAGGTATTTGCCCTGGTTTTCTGACTCTCTGTGTGTTTTATCAGCTGCAGCTTGACTGTTCTTAAGCACTTTTACTTTAAGGAATACAATCTTCACTGCAAACCTTCACTTCTACCTGTTCTGAACAACGTCACGTGCATTTCTTGCAGGGAATGCTTTGCTTTGATCTTTTTTCCAGTTCTAATGCTTTTAATTTGATCTGTAATTATTCCCTATAATAACTGTTTCAGTTCATGTGTCTCAGCTTTAATATAAGGGTGATTAAGTGCTCAGTGATCCTGCTTGGCAGCCACCTTCTAGTAAAGAAACATACCATTCCCTGGCAACATTTTTACAGGAGTCCAAGTGCTCTTAAAGTCTACAATGATTTTAGGAATATATATCCTTCTTTGTGTTCCCAGGGTCTGAAGCACAGCCCACCACTGTGCTGATCCCACCACAAATAGCATGTGAAACACTTCTGGGCTTTATAACTGTGCTTGCTTTGCAGTGCAACCACTTTTTCTTGATCTGCTTTTCTTAGTTTGTTTTTAAACAGTAAGGGAGTGGTTGTGTAACACATGAGTGCTCATTTAGAGAGAACTATATGTCCTGGTTTTCCCAACTTTTGATGGACCAAGATTACTGAAGGTTATGGCCCTCTCACATGACATGAAAAAGTCTACTTCCTTCTGTAACACCATTAAATGCTATGGATGGAATATCCCAATGAATTGAATTATTAATATTTGTCAGAGCATGTTTCCTGAGTTGTAGTTAATACTTTACTCCAACATAGAATAAGTATTTGTAAGTTACAAATGGGAATTGAATTTACACAGCTTTTAAAAGGCACAGAGATAGAATTTAGAGACAAAAATTATTCTTATTTTTATTGTCTTTTTTTCTGAAAATGTTTTAATCTTTCAAAAATAGAGAAACACACTTTAAGGGTGTTTTCCCTTCCAAGATTTGAGAAAAGGTAAAATTATTTTACTTTAAATTATAGATCAGAAACACATTTCAATCAAATATATATTTGGACAAATAATAAATACCTTTTTGCAGAGCTATGCTGAATGTATAGATAAAGGTATTGATATGCATGCATATTTTTTAAAAAATCATTTTGTATTTACATTCATTCTAAGGCAGATCTCACTGGATTCACATTGACTCTATACTCTTTACAAATAAATAATTTTTCCAAAGGCTGAAAATCTTTTCGCAAACATTTTCAAACACCATCAAAGGAAAAAGCTACTCATTCTAGCTTTGATACAGTCTCCTGGTTTTTTTCTTCCTCCTCAGCTGCAGCTACTGATTCCCTCTGTTAATAAACCCTTTTTTTTCAAACATGTCCAATGGAAATTAAAACAGACACTTATTTCAATATAGTTTTATGAGAGTGTGACAGGTCAAGACAAATAGATGCTAACAAGAAATAATATTGGGTTAATAGTACCTGTTCTCATAGATGAGTTCCACGTTTGTCTCTCACCAATCAAGAAAAATTAATCACCTCTTATACATTCTAGACATTTCTACTTGTTCGTTTCAAAGAAAGACAAGTTAGCATTTATTGTTATTGAATTTTTTCATTGGTGCTGAATTTTTCCCTCTGTGAAGACTGTACAGTGGGAGAGCTGTAATTACAGCAATAAGCAGTTGCACCTGCTGCTTTGCCAAAATTCTTTATTACCTTTATTATTGGACCGAAGGACAACAGACATTGCTTTTGTGGGGCTTCTCTCTATCATCCTTCTCCACAGCCAGATGATCTCCTCCATCTAACGTAGCAAATCCCTTCCCATACCCTGCTGCACACAGGAGATGGTCAGAGGTGTTGGAGTTGGCTGTGTATTTACTCGTGACTCAAAGACTCAAAGCTTTACAGGTTGTAGCAAATCAGAGAGAAGAGGGAAGCTACATCCCAAAGAACAAATACAGGTTTCAGTCTTGTTACAGAAAGCAAAACACCGAAACTCAGAATCAAAGCCCACTTCAGCAATGGAGAAGAGACCACTGAGAGGGGATCTTAAAAGGGACAACAGGCACAAACTGCAACACAGGAAGTTCCATCTGCAGATGAGGAAAAGCTTTACTGTGAGGATAGCAGAATACTGGAACAGGCTGCCCAGAGAGCTTGTGGAGTCTCCCTCTCTGGAGATATTCAAGAACTCACATGGACACGACCCTGTGCAACCTGCTCTAGGTGGGCCTGCTCTGGCAGTGGGCTTTGGAATGGTGGCACTAGAGGTCCCTTCCTCTACCATTCTGTCATTCTGTGTGTAATTGAAGAAATGCTGGAACAGACATTACTTCCTAAAGAGGCAATTAGATGGTAACTGCTGTGCTTCAAGGCCATCTCTTTGTTGTGTGTTCATATGGCTGTCAGCACAGCAAAGTCCCATAACAGGAGCCTGTAGATCTACAGTCTGCTGTGATGGACAGGTAATTATTCTCTTAATGACAAGTGCCTGAATTGTCCCACTGATCTTCCTCTGAGTAAATACACAGACAATGTGCTGCTCCAGCCTTTCAGAGATATGGTATCAAGGGTAGTTGGCACTTGAGAAAGGATTCCAAAATGTCCAGGAGAAAAAAAAAGGAGTGTTTTAAAGGAGACACACAGGCCAATTAAAAGAGTGGGTAAAGATCCTATCTTGTTGGTCTTTTTTTTTACAAACTTCATGTAAGAGCAGGCATGATGACCACAGAGTTAGCACAGTATTGCAAAATAGTGGCACATATGTAAATGGTTCCTGAGAAGAGCTCAAAGACCCAGCACTGGCTGATGTTTAGAGGAATCCTCAGTTAATCTTCAAATCTTACTTTTGGAGTAGCTGACTGGAAATCTCATATCCATCTTTTTGGTGAACATCTGGATTAACAAAAGCAAACTTTCCCACTTTCTTTAGAATCTTCTGGTTGGGCAAGCTTTCAGATCCATCAAATATAGATATGCCTAGTACTTTGACTAGTTTTGCCCTTTGTGAAATTCTATCTCCTACCTTCAGTTTTTTATAGCTTTATAAAGTATATCTTCTCTTCAATGGAGAAAAGGGAATTCCAGTTCTCTTTTACAATTTTTGTGCTTCTGCAATAATTTTGTTGTGGACTCTTGCACCTCACCTTCCCATTTATGGCCTGTTGTTAAGAGTCACAGAGGAGCCTTTTCACCTATTCAAGCCAATTCAAAACAAGAAAAGCTTGTTTTCCCCACTTTTTTATAACCTTCCTTCTTTCCACCTCAGATTCAGGTTTCTTGCTTCTGTCTTTGAGGCCATATGATTCTGTCCTGTGGCCAACTTGGTTTTCATTTTTTTCTCCACTTCCCACTTTTTCACTTTCTTAGCCTCCTTCCAATCTGCTCTTTAGCTTGTTCATGTTATTTTCTCATGTGTTTCTAATTATTTAATATTCAGATGGGTAGGAATTTTGTCTTCCCACAGTTGTGAACTGCTATTTATAGATGAAGATATAAGAAATGTAAGTATTTATTAATACCGTTACCTATTCATCACCTTCATAATCAAAGTCTTCTGCATCACCAATATCAGTAAGTTTTGTTCCTCTTCCAAGCAGCAAATAAATGTAGAGCATGAAAAATTTTTTGTTCTACAAGCCTTGCAGATTTTAACTTCTGAATTTGTCCTAAAGTAGCATCCTACATTTTGGTATCAGCTTTGCCAAGTTGAAACTAATTGCATTCATATACAACCTGAATCAAGTTTCACTTGTCATGAATATTTTTATGTTCTAAAGTCATCCAAAGAATATTACTTTTCTGAGAAACCCAGCCACAGGTATCTTTCAACTGATCCTTAATTATTCAAGTAAAAATTCTCAATTCCTTTTTTACAGTAGCTGTCTAATGTCAATGCATTATATTTAAAATGGAGATGGGTATGGGAAAAAGCTACTTCTGTATAAAAAGACAGTAATTTGCTTGTTTGAAATGGCTCGTTTTAGAATTTTTTCCCAAATTTGAGCCAGTCTCTCAGAGAAAACTGAGTATGTAGATATTTTCCAGTTAATAACATTTGTTTATCTTTTTATTTATGTGTATAAACAGGCAAGTTTGAGGTGAGCTCGTGCCTGCAAGCATTTTTCTGAAAGGTATGGACTCATTCTGGGATTGCCTAACAAGAGAAATAGTCTTGCAACTAAAATGACATCCCTAGCATTTTACTAGCTGTCTTTCTAAATCTATATTTGGTTAATACCTATGCCCTCTTGAAACTGGCAGGGAGTTTTTTGAGTGGGCATAGTGCCACCCCAGCAGATGGTCACAGGCAAAGGCATGCCAGAGAACCAGTATGTGCCTCATGTTTGAGTATTAAGTGATGGATTTCCATCCAAGAATATCAAAATAGCAGTCAATGCAGAACATCTGAGCCTATGGCTAAGGGGATATGTTGACTATTCCTGCTAGGAGCTGGATTACCTTTCAAAATCATGATTTCAAAAAAAAAGAGAAACAACCTACTCCAGCTGTGAAATTTTGGCACTAACAAATGAGGAGTAGAAGGAAAGAGACGTATTTAATGAAATATTTTAACAGCTTTCTACACATTAAGCACCTGAAATGTCTTCAAAATAAAACCAGCCTTCCAAGGCATGGCTCAATCTCCAGGGAATAGTCTGACTGATGTCAGAAGCTGGACCTGCAGATTACCCATCATGGTAGCCCATGTCTGCTTTTGGTTAAACAGCCCAGTCCTATCCAGGGTATATCACACATCATGTCAATTTAAATTGGTACAAACTGGTGAACAATATTATGTTTGTGCTGAGAAGGTTCTGTTAATTTCTTATACTGATCTATAATGGGAGTAAAGGCCTAAAAGGAAAGAAAAGAAAGGAACATATTGAGTAGTTTCAGCTGGATCAGAGTTAACATTTATTTCACAGAATCATAGAACACACTGAGCAGGAAGGGATCGATGAGGATCATTGAGTCTACTCCTGGCCCTGCACAGGACACCCCCAAGACTCACACCACGTGCCTGAGAGCATGGTCCAAACTGTCCAAGGCTCTTTCCTTGAGCTCTCTCAGGCCTCATGCCGTGACTTTGTGCCATTAACTGGGGAGGCTGTTCAGTGACTAATCATGCTCTGTGTGAAGAACATTTTTCCAGTAGATAAAGACATTGCTAATAAACAAATTGTATGGTTCTAAGGATTATATTGTGAAGGTAAAAGCTTATGCTGTTTAGGGAGAGAAATACTAAGAAAGTTTGAAAAAAAATTTTAAAATAACCTTTTTTTAAGTCCTAGAAGAAGAATATTCAAAGTCAAATCAAATTTGTCGGTAAGAGAAGATGCTGAGTACCAGAATGAGAAGAAGCTGACATTACCTTCTACAGAGACCTTAAGTCACTGGGGAAGGGTGAGTAAGGTTTATCCCCTCGAGCTATCAACCCTGCATTTTGCCTGGCCCATTTTGCCTGGTATCTCTGACATTTTGTCTACATCTATACAGAAATGTCATGCTGATCTATTTATTTCAATCCAGTTGTGGCAGCTCAACTCTAATAAACTGTTTATTTCACTTTGCTCCCTAACTTGATCTAATTTTCTTGTTAATCACAGTGTCGATGAAGCTTTGTGATAAAGCTTCTTAAAAGCAAGTCCTTTCCTAAAAAAACAATAGTAATACTGTTTGGTCCTCACAAAAATCACTGTTTTGATTTTTCTTGCCCTTAGCTAAGGTACCTAAAATTATGCAAAATCTGAGGTAAAAGCTAAGGTTAACAAACTGCCTGGTTGCCATTATTTTTTGCCAGTATAATTTCTGAAGTCTTGAATCGTAGTGAAAAATAACCCTGCCAAATGTCATCATCAACATAATCATTGCTGAGACCTGGATAGAGCATTTAGGGCTTCTGAGATAATTTTTTTTTAATAACAGGAAGTAAAGGTAAAGTGTCGCTTTTTCAGCACTAGCCTGAACAATTAGGCAAGAACAGGATTGAAGGTCTAAAACAGAAGAGGAAAAAGGGGAAAAGACAAAAGACCACTTGGAAGCTTCTGTCTTTAACAGATCTTTCTCAATATCCACAAGGTTAATGTCTGGGGCTGATATTAAAATAAACATCCCGTGGGACAATTCTCTAAGGTGTGCTCTCTGTACCATGCAGGTTAAAGTAAAATATACAGTAGTTTTTGTCCCAAAGCACAGAAAGGTGCTTCAAAACAACAGTTTATATAAGTCTTTTCTCCTTCTAGAGTGATGTAAGCATTTTTCACCTTTTCCAGATTCACTGGAAAAGTACCTCTTCACAACTCTTCTTTCACAGTTGTCTGCAAACATGGACACCTAATTTTCTAAAAAAGCTCTTCAGTTCAAAAGCTCTTCTTCCATGCATCTTTATCTCCCCTGCAGTTCATGGTGTTTTAGATGCTCTCCACATGATGATGCTCCTCTTGCACTGGCTGAGATACGACAACTAAAATGGCAATGGAAAATGGCAATGTAAAAACAAGCACCCCTCCTAACTCCTGTTCCTCAGGAATATTTGCATTGCAGGTTAAAGATGCATTTAGAGATGTAGATGAAAGCAGTTAATACAGGTACCAATTTCATGGAAACATTTCATCCCAGCAGTCACTTCTAGCTGGGGTGCAGTGAGGTTTTCCTGCCACGGAGCACCCTGAGCTGTGCCTGTGTTAGCCAGGTTACACTGACTGCTGCAGGCCACACATCTCCCTTCTCCATTTGCTGTGACAACAGTTTTCATTTCTATAGACTCCAGATGTGGCAATTTCCATATTAATTCTCCCAGGATAGATTAAGCACTTGGGAATTTCTGTTGATTTTAGGTAGATGAAATAGTTGGGAAGCAGCAAGGCAGTAACTGCATACATAGACATGTAAGTTGTCTTTCTGCAGGGAGATATTTGTTGCCAAGAAAACGTAAAAAGACTCAAACAAGGCCTTCAGCTCTCCCTAAAATAGTCTGAATGCTTAACAGAAGTAGTTTTCCTTGCAGTTTTACTGTGAAATAGCACATAAAAAAATGTTCAAAGGTTTCCTTTGCAGCAGTTTTTAGAGATATTTGAATTTTCATATTCACAGTATATGAAAAATAGGCATCAGGTAGCCTTGTCCAGTGGTTTCCTGTTGAAGAGAAAGGTGAGAACAGCTGTGTTATAAATGTCTTCTAGAAGAAGAGAACAAAAGGAGATGACTAAGAAGCCATGGGAACTGAGTTGCAAGGAGAAGTCTGTTCTGGGTTGTGTGTGATTGCCTGTATGCAATATTTCTGCATCTTTGTAGTTGCTGGGGATATGTTTTTTAACTATTGTAATAAATTCTCTCCTATTAGCTCCCCATATTGAATAAACAACATTGAGAAAGCTGAGGGCAGCTTTTTGAAGCCAGGCATTTTGCATAGGGTGCTGACTACAGTCCCAGTGTCCCTACTACAGCACTCTGCTTTGCAGATGGCAGCATCTGCTAAAAGAGTCTCCATTTCCTCATAACAGGCATGTAATCAGAGCTCCTGGTCTTTCTTTATACACATTTTGTCTTTCCTTCCTCTCTTTACAAGCTGTGCCTAAATCCAGGGGTGCTTCCATACCTAAATTTCCCTTAATATACTGGCATCCACAGCCTACAGACTCTGGCCCAGATAGGACTGAATGAAAAATTCTCAGAAGTTTGGGACTTTCAAAAGACACTAGGTCAAAACACATAGGAATTCATTACCACATTATATTAAAAAAAAAGAAAGGGTTTCTGGGAAGTAGGGGAAATAGTTGGCAGCTGTACATTGTTATCTCTGAGTCCCGAGCTTCTTTCCTTCTTACCAGTTAATACATTGTGCCTTTTTTTTTTTTTCCATCTCTGCTCAAAACTGAGCATTTTGCTGTAAAAAGACCCTTGAAAGAGCAAATCTTGAAGGTTCAAGAACTGGTATTTTCCTTCTGAAGCTCTCCTAGAGATATGACTTTTGATAAGGACATTGTCATCAAATCAGGTACCACTCTTCATTTTTCCAGTGCCCTAATGTGGAATAAACAAGTACTACTCCAAAGAAGTGCCTCTCTCTGTAGAAAAAGCATGAAAGAAGAAAAATGAAAATGGAAGAGTACACTGAGATGCAAAAGGGTGATTTCAGGATGTGTGTTTATGCTCCCAAGGAGGTCAGAAAACTAGGGAATAGGGTAACTGTGTAAATGTAAGTGCTATTTTAATTGGAGTAATGGTGGTTCATTTTTCCATAAAAAAATTATAAGATCTGATATCAAAGAAACACACATTTGTATCTCTTACTTTCATATGTTAGGTCAAAGGTGAACCTAATTCCCTACTGCAGAGCTCCAATTTTACAATAATATACCTCCACTAATTTTTCTAGCATTTGATAACACCCTTGACTAAGACAGGAGCAGAACAGATCCAGAATATGAATTGTTTATTATCCAGAAGGGACTGAAAATGTCAGTGTATATATCCTTGAGGAGAGTGGGGCTCTGTAAATATTTGAACAGTTTTCGTAACCTTTTCCCAGATCTGTTTTTCACCTTTCAGGATTTTCATATTTGAGCAAACATTCACAAAACAGCAAACTGCCCAGAAATCCCTGCAAAGTCAAAAGATCAGTTAGGATTTAACTGAGAGATGACCTTCCTTCACTGGAAGTTATCCACCTTTTGGATGCAAACTATGCAAAAGTGAAATTCATTTGCAATTTTAGACAAATGTCAGTATTCTTGAGAGTTTTAAAATTGAATTTAAGCAAATACTTGCCTGAAAAATAAGCTTTTTCACTGATCAGACTGTTTGCATGATTGCCCCACTCCTATATTGCACCTACTAACACTTTTTTTTACTACAAAAATAAGGAAAAACATTGTATCCATTTATTTGTAGAAAAAAACATAAACACAGTTGTGCATCTCTACTGGTTACATTTTTTTCCCCAAGACTTTTGTTTGTTAATTTCTGAGCCATTTCTAATGCAACCTATTCACAGCACAGAATCACAATATCTAAATCCTGATAAGTGAAAAAAAAAAAAAAACACTTCTCAAGACTTAAAGTACTTGCAAGCTTGAGGGTGAGGAAAACAGTATGGATGCAGTGATTTAAGGGATAAGAGAATTTTTCTGGATTAATATGTAGTGTACATTTTTGTTTCCAGCATTATATGCCACTTGCCAGAACTGTTTGATGCTGTGAATTAGTTTGGAATTTTAATTTCATGAATAATTCACAATCACTGCAGCGATTCCAGAAAGTCATAACACCTTATCATACATTTGCATCAGTGCTCAGCACTGAAGGGAATATCTTTGTGTTTCTAGAAAGTGTTGTGATGTCTTGGAGAGTAAGTGCAGTTCAGCTAAACATTAATAAAAATTCCTGTGTGCTTACATGCATTTTCTTCCTTCTAATCTTCTGCATAACCCACAGGTAATTTTTTTTAATCCTGGCACCAAATCTGAAGCTACCACGTGGCCTAGACCCAGGATTTTGTCACTTGTCATGTATTTCAATGGCATTTCCTCAATTTTTGTGAGTTATTGGAATTTTGCCTTCAGGGCACCAAATAGTTAGGTACTGTAATAGCTTAAAGTAGATTTTGCAGATCCCATCTGAAAATGAACTGAACTTCAAAAATATTGCTGTCACCTTTCTTTGCAGGCACCAACAGAGAATAATAGACCTAATAAGAAGGCAGCGTAAATCAGGAGAGAAAATAATCCTTAAGTGGAAGTTTTATCACTCAGATGGCCAACATTTTATCTCTGACAATAATGCCTTGATTAGTATGGGACAAGTCTTCAAATACTCCAACAACATTTTTAAGCCTTCCTTTGTGAGATACAGAAAATCCATGCTCTTCCCAAGCAGCAGAAGACCGGGGTAGTGCAGGACAGCGCCAGAGAGCACGTGTGAAATGCTAACTTGTGCTAAATGTAGTCACAAATCTGAGAGAGAACCATAAAAATGTGCACATCCTCCCCCCTCCCAAAAGTTATTTGTACAGTATCTTGGACAACTCCCAGAGTAGGGAAGCAGAAACCCACTGGCTTAGAGCAACTCCCACACTGATGGCTTCAGGGAGCACAGATGGGGCTTATCCTCATGTGTTGTGACAGATCAGTTCCCCACCACAGACTGCTAAGTTCACAGTAGGTCTCAGGAGTCTGAAAGTGAGAGAGTCAGCTTTCAGCATTCAAAGAAAGATTTGTTTTCAGCTGCACAGAGGAAGAAACAGGGATCTGTCCTGCCACAGTACCTGCAAATTAGGGTCAATTGGAAAAGTACAGAGGCCAGATTATCTCCATTTTGCTGAATCATGTACAACTCAGCAAAAGAAAGCTAAAATGCAGCTGAATTGGAATAGAAGCATTTCAGGCTTTTTTTTTTGCACTGGTGCCATAACAAAGTTAAAAAAAATAAAAGTTTTGGTCCAAAATATTTCACTAAATATCTGAAATCATTAGTACAGAGCCTCAGAAATTTTTAATTATTCTTTACTCACTGCTATGCATTTTGACTGTTTTCCATAAAGTCCCCTGTGTTCAATGGTCTTTGAGGAGCTAAAACAGTTTTCAAGTGGTATGATGTAAACACAATAAAATATGGAAAGTTAGTGGAATTAAATTATCTGCTATCGATGGCTATGAATAAATTAGGTGCTATTTGGAGCAATAAATATCATGCTGGTGTGTAAGTATTAGTGAGTTTCAGAATCCATGTAAATTATTCAATGAATAATCAGGAGTTGGCTCATGTTTATAGTCAAATCAGACACAGGTTTGCTTAAGAAATTCAGAAATCCTAGAAGAAATCTTCCTATAGGACTGCAAAACTGTTTATTTGAACTAACAAAATAGATTCAAACCAACAGATAATTGAAGCATTATTTCTTTGAAAATAAAGGATCAGAAACTTGAGCACCCAGATGTGGTTTCAGATGAAACAGAGACAAAACCTGATGTGATAGACAGGGAAGGAAGTGCCTCTCTGTTCCTGACTCTGAGAAGTTAAATAAGCCCCTAGAATAGCATTCACAGCAGGTTTTCTCTGTGTCTAAGACAGTGATAATGATGAGAATAATACATTTCCCTGGTAGGGTTCCACTTAGAACACAGCGTTCTGTTCTTGTCTATTCAGATTAAACAAGACATTGCAGGATTTGAAAAGTACAGAGGGAAAGTGCAGCCAGCTATGAAGGCAGAATTGTACAAAAAAACAAGTAAACATGTGTGTCTTAAAGGTTCAGGGAAAATAGACAATATCTTGTACATGTGTACAATAAATCTGACAGGTGCAATGATACAGCTCCTGCAGCCATGTGCAAACCATTCCCATCCATAACAGTGTTCTTTAAATATTATAGACAGAAACTGAACACTAATTAAGTCTGAGGTTGCCAAAATACCCATTACAAGATAATGTCTACAGTGAATTACTAAATGAGTCATTCAGATATAGAGTATTATGATTTTTATTTTTCAGATATACATTATACATTTGTACCATGAAAGTATTGGGGCACATATCTGCTGAGGATTTGACAGTTTCCAAGAACAAAATCATGGAAGTACACACTTTTCCTTACTTAGAAAATATTTTTAAGTCATTTTACTGTCAATCTCTAGTCTCTTTCATGTACTTCAGAGTGAAGGCTTGAAACACATTTGAGTTGAGTTGTTCTGCTTTTTCTATCCCCAAGAAAACTTTCAGTGTCATTAAAAAAATTGGGAAATTCTGATTTTATGAGGACAGCATTGAGCTGATGAGGATTCCGATAGAGTTCAGCAGCTTTGGATGGACTGAAGAGTTCACTTTCATTGACTTTTTCACTACAGGTCTTCCACATGATCAAACTGTTTGAACTTTTTCACAAAGCAATTTTACCTCTGGGATCACTAGAAGACTTCCACCCACAAGGAGTGTTGCTACACTCAGCTGCAAGAGGCAGTCCCTGACACAGAGAGAGCTCCCTTTCCTTCCTCTCTTGGTGCCCTGCAAGCGTGGGGGAGCGTGGTGCCACATAAAAGGCAGATGAGCAGCAAGAGGGAGTCTCAGAGCAGGCAAAGGTCTGCACCTGGAGATGTGAGCCAGGGCTGGGAAGAGAGGCAGGAGGAAGAGTGGAAGAAGGAAAGTGGGGTGGAGAATGGGAGCCATGTTAAATGATCATTGGACGGGAGAACAGGGACAGAGACATTCTGTTTGCATAGGGAGGGTTGCCTGTAAACTGCTCACTTTCAAAATGAGAAGCTGAGCCCAGAGGACATGTCTGTGCAGTGGAAGGCAAAGTGCACTGCCCCACTCCATGCTGGTCTCACCAGCTGCCTAAACAGCCATTAACATCCCATAGCTGCTGCAGGTTCTTTTATTAAATGATACAACCTAGAGAGCCAGCAGTCTGGACCCACCCTAATAGATCCCAGATCAGAATCCAGGATTATTCTGGAAAAGAGTCTGCTTTTTCCTGTGGGTATTTTATCTGCTTATTTTTAAGTTAAAAAAATAAATTAGACTTTTTAAAGAATATTAATCTTGCTAAGTCTATTCAAAGGTTGAGAAAGACCAGAACATTACTTTTGCAGTCTGATTTCTTGCAATATCTTTAATCACAGGATCACATATCTTCTACAGAGCCCTTGTCTCAGTCAGGAGGGATATGATATGTGGATGAACTGGGCCCTGTGGGGATTGAGTTATGATGCCATTAGTGTCTGAGTGTGGATTCAGGCTACCCTGATTGCAAAGCAAAGGACATGCATCTAAGACACTTGCTCTGGGACCTTAAAGATCCTCAGCAATGAAGGCTAAAGGGTGAAGATAAAGCCAGCAATGCATACTAGAAACCATTACTTAACAGCAAGCATTTCCATATTTGAATTAAATTAACAGTGTATGTTTCAGTTTTATCTACAGGCTGTCTTCCTGACCATCATTAACTACCTTATTTCCAGAACCACTCCAGCAGCAGTTCCTGTGCAGAATTTTTAAGATATCCCATTATACAAAATAACAAATGTCATTAAGTCACTAATCAAGAAGACCTCAATCCAAATTGCTCATTTCTCTTAAATGAAATGTTTTACCTAACAGATTCAGAAGCCTTTACCAAAGATTTGTGTGTATAAAACACATTTTCTTTTCATTTGAAATGGAATACTGAACTCCAGGAGTTAAGTTTAGGTTTCAGTTATATTTTTTAAATTAAAAATAAAAAATCACAGATTAGAAGACTCAGCAAGAACAAAGAAACTAATTTTGTTTTTCCATCCCTTTCTCTCCACCCAGTTGTACTCACAGCTACAGCTGGTATAGAGTCCAAATAAAAGTTGCTGCAGAGAAATGTATCCATTTTAGTGGAGTAGCTTGTGTGATTTCTCATAAATGCTTTGCAATAATGACAGTCACAGCTTGGAAGCTATCATGGTCTTTTTCCCTAGAGAGCAATATGTGAGCCATACTTGGTGTTTAACCTTTTCTGAGAGGGCAAATGAAGTAGAAGCCAGGCATAATCAAGAACTAGAGGGAGAAACTATATAATCAAACACTTTTTTTTCAAAAATGTCATTCAAATAGTTTCTTCTGGTCTTTTTCTTTGTTTTGATGGGGGATGGGAGGTCAGAGAGATGGACACTCATTGTAAAAGCACTTCACCACAGTCAAAGCAACCAAAGCTTTTCCACATTAATTTTCATGTTGCCCAGACATTTAACTCACTCAGCTGAATCAGAGACCTCCCTTTCAGAGGTTTTCCCTCCCGGTGGGGCAAAGTGAGGATATCAGTGTTGTGCACTCACATGCCCTCCACCTGCACGTGTCTGGGGTGCCACAGCACACTGGGGATCTGCTTGTGGGTTTGGCCTTGCAACAGTGGAATCTTCAGCAGCTCTGGCAACTGATCTCAGTGAATGCAAGATGAAACCATTCCTAAGTATATGCAAAACACCCGTGGACATCTCTAAACTTGAAAGAAACAGCTCAGCCCCTGAAAAAACAATCCTAGATTAATTTGTAGTATACTATAGGGTGTTACATTAATGGGAGTCTGTCTCTAATGCTGAAGAGCACACACAGGCTTTTCTAATCAGAATGCAGACCCTTTATTAACTTACTAGTGAGCATGAGCCTTTGCATCTGGACAAAGTGTTGCTGCAGCAGCCAAATACATATGAAAGACCTTTGTACTATAATGGCCACTGCAAGTATATTTTACCCTCTAAAAATAAAAAAAAAAAACAGAGGAATTGCTGTATATTTAGCATGTTACAAGTACCTATCTCACAATTAATTTGACATTAAAATCGTTGCAGTCTTTGTACTGGGGGGGATTTTTTTTTTTTCTTAAGTGCTAGGGAGGTAAATGAGAACATAATTACATTGTCAAAGTCAATAATAGCAAGCAGCCTCTGTCAGGTCTTGCTGTGCTCAGCACTGTTTCACAGGAACTGCTGGGGAGTTCTTCCGCCACCAATCCATTTGGCTCCATTTAAGAACTGACTACAGGAAGGTAGTTATTGTACAAGATTAGTTTCCTGTATGCTGCAAACTGGCAGTAGCAGAAAAATACAGGATGAATTTATTAGCTTGCAAGGTCAGCTAATAAAAACAAATATGATGTAACTCAGACCGTTGTTTACTTTAAGTCGGATGGCTTTTTAGACTTCATTCAAAATTCAAACTAGTTAACTCCTGCATTTCCAGCCTGCAAAATTGCCATTAAAAAAAAAAAAAGTCTGGATGTTTGTTTTCAAGGAATTTTGTAGGAATACTATGCCCTGCTCTTAAGAAAAAACAAAGCTCCTGTATTAAATATACTGACTTTGACACCACAGGTAGCAGTACCAGCTATATTTTATCACTATTACAGAAGAAATATGATGATAAAGATGGCATCCATTCACATCCTTCTTTTCCTAGGGAAATGCCTTAGGCTGAAGCCTTTAGGACATTAACAGGGGCACACCTTGGCAGCTCCACAAGCCTGACTGTGCTCCCCACCCAGACATTGCTTCACCTGCTCTTTGGATAGCAGGACACCAGGATCCTAAACTTTCCATACAGCCAAGGAAGGATCAGCAAGTGCTTCTGAGGAGCACCAAAGAGAGATTCAAGCTCTCATTGGTAACCACCAGCTTCTTGCTGCTGGTTGTAAGGTGGAACAATAGGACCTTTGAGTCCTTCTCAGAGATTAGCACTCAGATCTGTTCCCTTTAAATAAGTAGGTCAGGGTCTCTGCCTCCTCCCTAGTACAGGCACATATCTCTCTGCCTGTCATTCATGCACCCTAAAAGAGCAGTGGTTAGAGTTTTGATGAGAAGAATTTTTTTTTTCACTAAGAATTAATGTAATACCCAAGATTTAAAGTTATTTAATGCATGTATTTTTAATACATAGTTTAAATATACACATAGTGAAGAGGTAGAATCAGAATCATCAAGACCATTGACTACAAACTCAATTATCTGATAACAAGAATTGTTAGAGATGCTGTTTTGTGGTGACCAACTTTGCAATGGCCAGAGGCACTGACAGCTTTTCAAATGAAAGGACAAGGAATGAGTACTTGCAGTCCTCACATGTTGACTGCTAGATGTGACAACAGCATAAGATCTGATTTTACAATGCCCTGGTGATGTTGCTCAACTGATCTTGTATCAGATAGTTATTTGAAAGGTCTCCTGAGCCACTGCACCCATGACACAAAACATCCCAAGCCAGACTTCATGAGCAAGAATTTTCTATGCCTCTTTCTAAACAGAATGTTCCAAACAGTCCACCATGTGCCTCAGAAGGTCACTGCTCATCAGATTTAATCAAGTCAGTGAAGGATGTAGGAGGGAAAAATTGGGTCATGATGACAATTAGCAGGTCAGAGTACTAAATGAAAGCAGTAGGTGGTATGGGTTATTGTGCTAGGCGTGCTCCTCAGCACTGGGGCAGATTGAGCTTTTCCCTTCCTGGGTGCCCAGGTTCCAGCAGGGTGTTATAACAGCACTCAGAGCACATTGATCTTTCTTTGGGAACGGAAAACTGGGCCATATTGTAGCTGAGAAAATGAGATCCAAGGCAGAATAGGCAAAGATGAGGCTGACTTCCAGCAGGAAAGAGTAAACCCAGACTATAAACCTCTGCTTTCTGGACACTAACATCAAAATAATTCAAGAAACAAAAGCTGATATTTTCCTGAGAGTAAGAAACCTCTCCCTTTCTTGCTGCAGAAAGCTTTCAGCTTTTCAGAGATTTCAGTTGCTTACACAGCTGTCTCCTGTTCTGTAGGGTGCCTGCCCCTAGGAAATTAAAAATGTCATGAAATGCATGAAGATGATGGCACAAATTCCTCTGTCCTGCTTAAACACACTTCTTCTAGGCTAACACTTTTTTACAGTGAGGGTGGTGAAAGACTGGAACAGGATTCCCAGAGAGATGATACAAGCTCCATTCCTGGAAACATTCAAGGTCAGGGTGGATGGTGCTCTGAGCAACCTGATCCAGTTGAAGATGCTCTGGCTCATTGCAGGGGGCTTAGACTAGAGAGTCTTTAAAGACCCCTTCCAACCTAAACTATTCTGTGACTTCCAACAGCTGATGAAGGCTTATAGTCTTCCTGCAAGGTAAATGAGCAGCTTCATTGTCCAGACACAGAGAGAGGAGCCTCTGTGTTCCCAGATGTAGGGACATGTCTTGGCTGTGCCCTGATCTTGCCTCTGAGCAATGCCCACCTCACAGTGACACCAGTCTGCACTCAAGTGAAGGAAACCCAGGTGGGAGCCACCTCTTCAGGGAAACAGGATTTTGATGTGCACTGTGGCAGGACCAAACAAGTAAATCAAAACTTGCTTTCAGGAGCCCCACTAAGCCTCCAGACATGCTCCTTATTCACTATCAGTTCAGTGGTGAAACCTCCCTGCCTCACTTTAGGGTGCTCTGAGTCACCTTCACACTTGAGCCAGGTTTGGGATAGGAACTAGACCTCTTAAACTGGGATCTGGAATTGACTGCATCTTATTTCTGGCACTGTATCCCACAGATTATCCAGTCCCATGGAGGCAGGGCAAGGGGACAGTTCTTTTCCATCCAGCCAGTCTAATCCTGGGTATCCAGCAAAGGGAAAGGAAGGGCCAATTGAGAAAGCAAAGGCACCACTGCCTTTCCCAGCACTGCTTGTGCATTTAATTAAACGTCATCAAGAGCAGCAGTAAGAACCCAGGCCATTCCTTTTCCCAGAGAAGCAGTTTATAGCTACAGTCTCAGATGCCTTCTTGTTTATTAATCTCTCCCTTCAGCTCCTAAAGTCCTGAGTCTCTTCAGCCCTGAATCCCCAGTCATGCCAAGCACTTTGTTTGCCCACCCTGAACAATTTTGTCATGAAGACTTGGCTAGGCACTTTCAGATTTGCTGATATCCTGTAGCAAATAAATCAGAGCTGGAGTGGAATGTGAATCTGTGGAGATAAGTCACATAAAATGCAATTTTCTGAAAGGTCTCAAGCCACCTGTAAAAAAAGGCAAGTAAGATGAATGCAAACTCTTTTGAGACTAAAGAGTGCAATGTATAGCATCAGATAGGGGGGCTGGAGCAATTTGCAGCACATAAGACTTCTGTGCTGAGTCTCTATTAACTGTAGTCAGCAGAGGCAAATGCTGTGCCCTTAGCACTAGCATGCTCTGAAAACAGAGATTAAATGCAATGGTGTTAGAACCAAGCACTGACCCAGGGTTTCAAACTGTTCAGCAGACCAAAAGCACCAGCCACCCAGGACTTCCCATGGGGAATCAGCAACTGCCTTAATTCAGAGTCCAAAGATTACAGTCTTGAACAAAATGCAGCTTTTCCTTGTCCAAGTCATGTTTAGGAAAGACAAAAAAGAGAAGAAAAAGGGGAGGGAAATGCAGTTTGGTGGCACTTGGCTATCATAGATCAGATGACATAATAAGATTATTCACTGATTATTCACTGATGCTAGTCCAAAATACATGATGCTACTCTGAGAAACGTGGTCTAGTGGAAGATGTCCCTGCCCACAGGACGGCCTCGGAACCAGATGATCTTTAAGGCCCTTCCAACCCAGACCATTCTATGATTCTATGATCTGGACTGGGTTGCTGGCAAGTCCAATGCCTTCTGGAAGATCTTGAGGGAATCACAACATGTCAAAAAGATTTCATCTAAGGGGATTTTGAGGCTTACACTTTTCATGTAACCTAAGAAGATTTAGTGGCTTTGGTAAGTGAAAGCAGTCATGAATTCAGAGATCACTTTCACGTGTGTCACATGAAATCTGAAACATGTCACTTGAAACACTGATGCATGTTTTGAAAATAGTGGTTCTGGGGCAGAGAGCTTTTACTTATATCATAACCCTGCTCACTGAGGCTACCCACCAAAACAGATGAAAACCTTCACTGGAGAGTTACCTCTCCTAATGAGAGTTGCCCACAGCCTCCAGTCTGCCAGGGTGGTGTGCAAGACAGAAGCCTCTGGAAGGCTTGAGGGCAGGTGCTTCTGCCTGCTTCTTGCCATCCCACAAAGGGAGAGCCTTGGAGCAGGAAAGGGGAGAGCAAGTGTGCCCTTCCTCACCCCATTGTCTCCCACAAGGAAGTGAGGTTGAAACTCAAGGCATCTTGAAACCCTGCCTTAGTGGCCCACTACAACATTCAGGATTTTAATCTGTAATTAATCTGTGTAGGGTTTAGCAATGTAGCCAAGCAGGTCTATGGCAGGAAGTAGGGTAGGTCTGCCTTGAGCCATGATGTGCAACAAAGCAATTCCTGTTTTGGGTGAGAGGAATTATTTTTATGACTGCCTCCATCAGACAGAAGAAAGAAATGGTCTTGCCTGGTCTCCGGGATGGTCAAGTAATTGTGAGCAAGCCACGACATGATGCTGAGCAAATAAGATAAGTAGGAACAGGTTTGTGTTCACCTAAATGAGGATTGCACAAAGCTTCCTTTCTCCTGTTCAGTTATCTTGGTCCTTGCAACTAAAGGAAGTGGAAGCACAAAGTCTGAGGGAGCATGAACTCGGTTCAGTTTTTAATCCTAACAGAACCTGCCTTTAAAATTACAAACTAAATCCATGTCTTATCAATCTCTGCCTCACAGTCTTGCTGAGATTTTTCACATTCCTTTGCTAGCCAGTTTAATTAGAATTTTAAGGCTTTCATATTCAAGGTGTCGACTTTGAACCGACGGGGTCAGCAGAGTCCAAAGGAAAGGATGAAAAACCTCCAAAGTCTCAAACAGAAACAAACCCCAAGCCTTATCCCAGCTTCACAAATGCTGAGAAAGTTTGGATTTGGAGGCAGAGATTGCAGTTTGAGTTTGTAGACAGAAGGGAGAGTTATGCCGCCATGGGGCATCCCCACATGTTATGAAGCTGATCACCTTCCCACAAATCCTGAGCCAAAAGGGCTACTCCAGAGATACATAGTGGAAAAAAGAATGTACCCACTTCTCTTGCTTAGGCCACCACTAGTCTGAAGACTTACACCTGGAGGACTGTTATCACTACTGAGGTAAAAAGATTTATGAGGTCACATCAGGCATCATGTGTGAAAAATGTTAGTGCTTCTCTTTTTTGGTATTATAGCTTGCCATAATTCCCAGTAAAAAAAAAAATTAAAAGTCTAAGAAATCATTGATAAATAGAATACAAATTAAAAATTACCTTCTACAATGTAGTGCATGTGCAGTGGCCTATCTGCACATACTTATCCAAATTGCTACAAGTTGTATGTCTGGTTTTGAAATTTCTAATGTTTATAGAGTAACAAGGGACATGATAAAATTGGGTGACAGGATTTCTAGTATTATTCAAAGAATAGAATATAAAGAATTATTCCTACCCACTAGTGCAGAAACATAGAGCTAAATGAATAAAAGAATGAATACACACTCTGTAAAACCATCCTTCCCTCCAGGCGAGATTAGATGTCTGGTTAAACTGTTCTGCATGAAGCCTGTCATGCACAGCCGTGCACATTGTGCATGCAAAGACAACAGTCTCCCTGTCCCAGCAAAGATGGGGCTGAACCCTACCAACAGGGTCATCACACAAGGCAGCCAGATTTGGGAGATTTTACCCATTCCAAATTTACAATTCCCTGCCAGCTAGAAGGGGATATACCTTGTAATTACCCTGAACCAAGGTAGTAGAAAATGATAGAGTGCATGAGTACACCTCAGGCCTGGGGTCAGAGCAAGTCCAGCCAGGATCACTGAGAGGATGCTCAGTCTTTTTGACGTTCCCTGGTAGAGCTGTATCTGTCAGATGTTGCTGCCACAGGTGGGTTTATGGCTGTTACCTTGCTTAAAACAGGAGAGCAGCTGTATTAATGCTTTCTGGCTGGAAGTGGAGAACACCCAGCACGCTTCAGTACAATTACTGTCATTCCAGGTTTCCTCATCAAAGGCTCTATAAACTCTTCTGGTTTGTGAGAAGGACATTCAAAGGAATGCATCTCTTGGCTCTGAAAACATACACAGCAGCCAAAGCTCAAGGAAAGCAATCAAAACACTAAGGAAAGATGCTGAATGAAAGAGATATTGAGGAATATTTGGAACAGTGCAACACTGGCGGAGTAGAAAGTAGGAAAACTCTTGTCACAATTAAGACTATAGAATCACAGAATGATAGAATCATTTAGGTTGGAAAAGAACTTTAAGAGCAAGTCCAGCCACTAACCCAGTACTGCCAAGGTCCCAATAAACCATGTCCCTAAGTACCATATCTACATGACTTTTAAATAACTCCAGGAATGGTGACATTTCTCTGGGCAGCCTGTTCCAGAGGCTTTGACAAACCTTTCAGTGAAAAAAAAAAATTCTATTATCCAATCTAAACCTCCCCTGGTGCAACTTGAGGCCATTTCTTTTTTTCCTCAATTGCTTGTTTCATGTGAGAAAACACCAACCCTCACATTGCTACAGCCTCCTTTCTTGTAAAGAGTGATAAGGTCTCCCCTGAGCCTTCTTTTGTCCAGACTAGGCAACCTAAGCTCCCTCAATTGCTCCTCACAGGACTTGTGCTCCAGACCCTCAGACCCTTCCCCAGCTCCACTGCCCTTCTCTGGACAGGCTCCAGCCCCTCAGTGTCTTTCTTGCAGTGAGGGCCCAGAACTGAGCACAGGATTTGAGGTGTGGCCTCAGCAGTGCCGAGTACAGGGGGACAATCCCTGCCCTGCTCCTGCTGGCCACACTATTGCTGATCCAGGCGAGGCTGCCACTGGCCTTCTTGGCCACCCAACCTTCTTGGCCACACTGCCAGCTCATGTTCACCCCCAGGTCCTTTTCTGCCAGGCAGCTTTCCAGCTACTTTTCCCTAAGGCTGTAGTGATGCATGGAATTGATGTGACCCAAATGCAGGACCCAGAATTTGTCACATAAGACCAGTAAAAGGAACAGATGTAAATGGTATGGAGGAAAGGACTGCAGTTTTCTTCCTTTGAAGCTATTATTCTCCTCCCCCTTCCTACATTTCTTTTTTTTTTTTCCTTTTTTTTTTTAACAGAGTAATGTTGGGATGTAATTATACAGATGTAAATTTAAATAAAATCTCAAATCAAAACAAGGTTTCAGTAACTGTAGAGCTGATCTAACCTGTGGAGAAGGCCACAGTAAGCTGCCCCCTAAAAATATTACCAAGAGATATTTCACTTTCACAAACATTGAATGATCAATGGAAACTTTGAGGACTCTTTTTTAGGTATTTGTGTATGAGAACATGCACATAAGAGAGACAAAGAGCAGGAATGTGTTGTTATTAAATACCTCACTGTGTCCTGATAAATCCAACATGTGAAGGTTGCACTTCTTGGCTCTGTAGAAGGCATGCTGTGTTATTCCCCTGGTACAATTGTTTTGGTCCTCTTCTCAGATTATACATTAATAGCTTTATGCTACTTACATTGAGAGCTGGAAATTGCTAAGTTCAAAGCTCTATCAGGGAGGAAATAAGAATGGTAGAAGCCCCAGAAACACCCTACAGAGAGATTTAGCTCCTGGCTGCATTTTCACCTTTAGTCTGTTTTTTCAGGCACTGACTATTTTGCTTCAACCTGCAGAGACACCTATTTGGTGCAGGAAAAAAATGCTATTCATGTTCACCTACATTAATTAACTGAGAATTAAATCTGCTTCTGAAATCACATCAAATTTGTAGAGCAGAATAGCATATTAGTCTGAACACATCAAAGTGCTGAATGAAGCTGCTCAGCTTCTGTAGTAAAGCAACTTATACACTTGCTTTGTAAATCAAAATTAAGAAAAAAAAAGTTATTTGTACAGTTCTTTTGGCAGCTTTTGTGTTTTCTCTTATATATATCACCTCTTGATTCCTTGGTCACAGAATATTCTATTCATACTATTGAAGCCTTTAGAATAATGAAGTATGTATCAGGAAATATCAGTAAATATAATTAGAAATTACACAGTTGAATTAGAGCACTTTTTTGAGAATTAATGCAATAGTGGGATCTGCAGTGGCATATTTCTTTCTGCCTTTTAAGTATTTCATGCTTCTTGGTACACTGCAAAAATCCAGAAGGAAAAGAAAAAGCTCCTTCCAAAATTGGTGACTTGGTGAGAGTCAGAGATTTTGCAGACACATGTCCCAGTTCTGCCAGGTTTTCCAAAAAACTGGGAGCCATATGAATCCTGTGCACCTGTGACTGCATTGGATAAAACTACTTCACATACAGCTTCCTTGCATGGATTACCTCTGTTCAGTGCAGGGCAGACTTTGTTATATCAGGACCAGGTAGCCCAAAGTCTCTGTTCCCTTAGTTGTCCTCCATAAGTTACTGCTTTGCCTTTGTTTTTGAGGGCATGGGGGAGAAAAAATCCATCCTGTTGAAAGGCAAAAAATAGAGTGAATTGCCATCTCAGCTGAGTAAATGTTATTTTACCAGAAATCTTTGACCAGGGTCAGCAGCAAGAGCAGTTTGTCCTCCTTTAGGAAATGTCAACACAGACTATCAAATGAACCCTACTGGGGCCAGATCCAGCCAGCTGTGTCTTTGATTCGTTGTCCACATTATTTGACACAAGAGAAAAAAAGGCCACATAAGAAAGTGCTACAGCAGATGGATGGGTAATGAGTGAAAAGAAAGGGGGTGCAGACATGTCATCAGGTAAATCTGCACCTGAATATTAATCTCCACCTAGGAAAAATCCCCATGTCCTCCATACTCAATAGCATAAATCCATAACTTCACTGCATTTTGGAAGTCCCATGCAATTCCAAGCCATCTTTCTGGAAAATGAAGAAGTACCCCAGGAAAAGCTGGCAGAATGAAGACAGGGACTGGCAAGTGTTATGGAAAGGATGCTCTACAACAAGAAAATAAGTTGTCTGTGGCCTCTCATTCTGGGAAGGGAGCAGAAGAGTATGACAGGAGCCTTAGGAGACAAGAGTGTCGGGGAGTATTGAAGAGTTGTTGTGTGAGTTCTTATATTGTTGTAATACAGAATCTATTTTCTTCCAAACAAGTGAAGGTTTTTTTGGTGTTTTTTTTTTTTTATTTCTTTCATGTGGCACATAATTAAATTATGGGCCTTTTGGCTGTTGCAGGATGGTACAAAGCCAAAAATATACATAACTTTAACTTTGCAGACAGAAAATCTTTTGTCAGTCACTAAGAGGCAAGCCAGCACCTTTGGGCCTGTTAGACCTTAGCCCACTGCCTGAGAAGGCAGAGAGCTAAGGAGCACTCATCCCACTCTGCTTGTTCTTACACCCTCCCCTCATCACCAGGTACTGGCCCACGCCAGAGACAGGGTAGGGAACCTCTCAGAGCCCAGGCCTGTCCCAGCACAGCTTGTTCCTTACATCCTTACATGAGATATCTTTATAGTGCATGAGCTAAGACCCAGCAGGAGCCTACATCAGTAAACACAGTAAATGACCAAGAGGCATGGCTATATTTAAAAAAAAAACAGTTCTCTGGCTCCCACAGACAGTTTGTGAAGTAGTCACAGCAAAGCAAGTGGAAGGATATACATAGGAGCTATCAAACTCCATTGTGAGGAGGGCAGATTTCAATGAGAGTTTGGAGTAAGGGGAGCTACAGCTTGGAACTTGTAAATAATTTCTTTAACTACTCCCTTTTTGTGAGTTGAAGAGTTTAGTTTGTTGAAGTGATATATTTTCAATCAGCATTGATACTACTATCACTAAGAAAACAGGACCAAACCCTGAGAACATGGAATTCATCACCAACACGTTGGCTAACTTGAGTCCACTCAACACCTATCTTCATCAATTACCCCATCTGCAAAAATGAAAGAGTTATTATACCTCACTGTGACACTCCTAACTGGTTTAAATAATTTTGAGATTTGTTGTGTTTATCAGCATTGAAAAAGATTCATAAAAGCGTAAAACAACTAAGAAAGATGAGATTTCAGAACTGTAGAAAAGAATATATATTTTATTTTGTCCTAAGAAAGACCTCAATAGATTTCACATAAAAATAGTAATCTCTCTGTTCAGTTCAATTTTCTCCAAAATTAAAAAGCACCAGAATATAGCTGAGAAAATAAGCTCTGGCTAGTTGTACTTTGTTTACATTTTATTTATGTGGATCAGCTGCAAAACAGAGTGTTAATGCTATCCCTCTTTAATGAACCTTTGTACTAAGGACAGGAAGTTTATGAAGACTAAGCCCTCTGAATAATATTGGACTTCATAACTAAGTCAGCACAGTAGGACTAAAATGCTTTATTGGATCTTATTCACAAGAGGTTTATACTATACAGCTATCTTCCATGCCACTTAATCACTTTTATGAACACAAGCCAAGCCCCTACTGCAAATTGCCACCAGAGAGCTTAGGAGTCTAAATGATACTCCACTGAAGCTCCAGAAAGCCTCTTTGTTCTGGAGAATACATACTTAATCACTGCAACCTAACCCTCTTGGTTTCTTATTTGCTTTAGAAGGTGTTTGTCTCCACTCTGGTGGGATCATATGCATGAACAAAGTCATTATTGGAATGCATCTGCCATTTGTCTGTATTGCCACAGCCTGCACTGCCTGTAGGTAACTCAGTAAGCAGAAGGACATTTATTTGCATTTCCTCAGGGCAGGCAGTTTAGTAACAAGGTTTTGTAGCCTAGGTGACTTTGTATTAGCAATTTTATTACATTACTTTTATATCCTGTAGACACCATCATGGTACTAGTGATTGTCACAAGTGTCAGTAGTTATCTCCCAATTTATGGCAGAAGTTACACCTTTAAACTAGTTTTTACTTACCCAAGCACTCCTTTACATCAGTAGCAACACAAATCCTTGTGTGAGCAGAGGTCTGAGGGGTGTGAGAGGACACCATGTCTGCAGTAAGGAATTAAACAAGCCATGAGCTGTACTCTGGCATCCCAATCAAGTGGCTGTAACTGATTGTGTTCATAAAGCTCCCAAGTTGTTCCCAGCAGCTGGAGGAGTGCCAGCTGATTTAGGCCAGAACTGGGGCAGGAAGCCCCCTAGCAATTCAGCAGGACAAGCATCCTTACAAAGACATGCACTTGGGCTGTCAGAGCTCCTGCTTCAGTTCTCTGTCAGGGATAGTGGCTCTTTGCTGGAGAGTTCAGAGCTTCCAAGTAATGAACATGGTAAGATGCTCGGATACAAAATTATTGGGAAGAGGCAGCAGTGGCATGGAGGCACCCAAAAGTAAGATGCTTTTTCCATACTGACAATAGATGCAGTAAGCACAGTAAAAGTAATTGAGAATGTCAATACTGTCAGTTAGAGCTTCTTGGTAGCACAATGAAAACATCAGCAGGTTTTCACTTGCACGAGGATGCAGGAATGCCTCTCTAAGAAGCTACAGTGCATTCAGATCACAAAGGGAATGCCCCATGCAGTGCACCATAAAGAGATTTCATTCCCTGTGGAAAGGCAAGGAGGAAAAAAAGTCCACACTCTCATGAGGAGAACCTTCTTCACAAAAGTATACATTTTAATTGGCTTTTTTATAGTCATCATCTTCAAACAACACTGGAAGTGTCTTCTGACAGTAGCAAAACTGCTCCTGCCTTTATTAATTGATGAGAGTAAATCAGAAAGTAATTAAAAATTCCATGAAGCCATTCATTCTGATTGTCCCATGTGTAGTAAGACATTCTGTCCCACTGTGCTAAAATTAACTGTTTCAGAGAAACATATAAACAATATGAACTACAATCCATAACATCTGTCAGCAGCATTGCAGAGTGACAATGAATCTTGCCAGCACTGGGACTGACTGCCCAGATTATTTTCAGTTCTGGTGATCAATACAAATATTTAACACACACCTCCTGCTTTGCTCAAGCACATAAAGGGCAGACTGAAACCAGTTTGCTGCATAGGACTCTCTCATCACTGGATTTATGTGGTCATGAGCATACATTAATAACAAGAATTTCCCAAGTTTGATCCCCACATTCCTCAGATTTTACAGGGAAATAGTGAATTGTCTAAAAAAAAAATCTGTGTGGTGAGTATGATCATATATTCCCAAAGCCTGATGTCTTGTTTTATGGGCCATGTGAGTAACTTTCTCTCT
>WBNO01010140.1:135507-199227 GCA_013400575.1 Peucedramus taeniatus
CCTTCCCCCTCTTCTCCCCCCTTCTTCTTTCTTTCTTTCTTTCTTTCTTTCTTTCTTTCTTTCTTTCTTTCTTTCTTTCTTTCTTTCTTTCTTCCTTATTTATTTATTTATTTTAAGAGCAATCCCATTACCTTTTCTACCGATCAGGTCAGTCTGAGTCTGCCCAGCTGATTAGCTATTATTATGTCAAAATACTTCATAATCCTCTCTGATCTCTTCTTAGCAGTGCTGCCAGGACTGCAGTACTCTCATTTGAATGTGCTCAAACATGCAGAACAACACAGCATGCTTATCAGTTTTTTATTTTAATTTCTTTATGTCCCGAACCACAGGCAAGTCTAGAAGATATTATTTGCTGCTTCTGACCTTCCACAGGGGCAAGGCAGACAGTGAGGCTGCTCCAGAGCTACCTGGGGCAGGAGGAGAAGGGACTCAGTGCTCCCTAAGTCTCTGATCCTCAGCTGCCCACAGCTCTTTTCCCAGTAACAAATGAGAGATGCTACTCATTCATATGTTCCCTTGGGGTAGAACTGGGATCCTGCCCTTGGATCTTGGATGTGGGAGGCAATCTCTGATTCCCTAATCCTCAGTGTTTACATTTCTTGTGCTTCTGTGCCTCAGACTAAGTAAAATAGCAGCTGCCCTCCCTGGAAGTTACTGATAGGTAGGTGCTTCCTGGGTTTCAGCCACAACAGAAGATCTAAGAAAAGGGGAAGAAAACAAACAAAAATTAATATTAAATCTAGGAAGATAAAAACACTGCAGGGCCAAATTCTCCTTTGGTAACCCAGTACAGAGTGATTTTGTTTGTATCAGCTAAGCAGAAGAATGGAAGCTGCTGACAGAATGGGAGCTCAGGGGCATGTGAGTCACCACTCATTGAATTTCCATACTCTCCTGACCTAGTAATGTTGTTGGGGCATTCAACACAAGATGCTGCTTAAGATGCTTTTCCGACCCAATAAATGAATTTTTGCATTCAGGCTGCATACAGGAGATTTCCAGAAAGCTTTTTAATAGTGAAGAAACAATTCAGAGCATCAGCTTGAGATCAGCCAGCTCAGATCTCAGGCAAAAACCACTTGCCAGGGAGAGTGGCTGGGGCAAAACAGTCTCCTAAGGGAAGCAGTGGAAATTCTATATCTTGACACATCCCAAGCTACCCTGGATGAAGCACTAGTACAGGCATAAGAAGAAGCAATCCTATTTTTCACAGTGAGATAAGTTCAAAGACTGAGCTGCTGAGATACTTTAGAGACAAGTGTGATGTGAGGTCTAAAATAAACAAAGCACTTCATTGCACTATCAGTAATGAACTGTGGAGAACCATCCTGATTGTTGTATTTTGCCAAGAGAGCTCTACCCTGTAAAACACTAAACACCATAAATTCTTGTTAGAGAGAACATAGAGGTTTTTTCTAGTGGAAAAGGAGAAGTAACTCTGCAATTAAATAAAAAAAAAATTAAAAAAAAAAAAGTCAACAAAGCAAAACAAAGCCAAAAACACAAACAAGCAAAAACCACCAAAAACAAACAAAAAATTATTTACCTATGTATTTCCACTTTGGAAAGATAACTAAAGAGCAAATACATGAATGGAAAATCCCCCACTTAAACAGTGTTATTCCAAAAGACACTTTTCTTTAGTGTACATTTCAGTTGCTTCCATATACACAATGCAGTTACCCTTGGTTTCAGCATGATACTTCAGATGTGAATTGTTTAGAGTATGAATTTATTTCAATAGCTCACTTTAACTGATTCATAAAAATTCTTTCTGTGTGAAAAAATTTGGTCTACATTTGGCTCAGTATTCACCATTTTTAGTAGGTCTAACTCTAAATGCCTCAATAAAAACTTTTTGTGATGTAGAAGTTGGAATAAACATTCCAGCCATTTCAGAAAACTAAGTGAATAGAATTTGAAGGTAGAATATTGGACTGTTTCCTGAAGTACTTACCCATAGTTTGCATAATTTTTGAATGTAAAACATTTATCCTAAAATCCAGAAAGCCATACCAAGTCATCTTATTTTCTAATCCTTCAGTAATATTTGTGATTGCCTGAAATACCTTTCAGGGGACACAGGAAAGACAAAACAAAATAAATTTTG
Source organism: Peucedramus taeniatus (assembly GCA_013400575.1). Classification (NCBI taxonomy): domain Eukaryota; kingdom Metazoa; phylum Chordata; class Aves; order Passeriformes; family Fringillidae; genus Peucedramus; species Peucedramus taeniatus. The sequence goes on from WBNO01010140.1 coordinate 137,621, forward strand.
CTGTAATTAAATGGGAAATCAGGAAACTTTGGGAAATCCTGTGCTTAATACACATAAGGGAGAGAAATCCCTTTCCATTTGTTCAGCTTAGTCAAGATTTTTCTTCATATAAGTGCAACATTTCTTACCAAAAAAATCTATCAACAGGTCTTTTTTGAAACTTATACTTCATCTCACAGACTTGGGCACATAAAAAGCATATTTTTTCACTTTTGGGCTAAATCTCATTATTCCAAAATAGTTCCAAACAATTCCAGTTGTGTCTGCACAACTTTTTCTGTGATGACATGGTGCTGCAGTTGGATATGAACAGAACTACCAGTAACAGTCCTGTATTTACGTGGCTTTGAGGCATCCTTGGCCAAAGGAGGAAAAAAAAAAAAAAAAAAAAAGCCAACCAACACCCTAAATGAACAAACCAAAAAGAAACCCCAAAGNAAAAAAAAAAAAAAAAAAAAAAAAAAAAACCAAAAAAAAACCCCAAAAAAAAAAAAAAAAAAAAACCAAAAAAAAAAAAAACAAAAAAAAATCCCCAACATAAAAACCAAAACAACAAACTTTCAAGGAAGCTTTTAGTTAATTTTTTAATCAAAAGAACACTAATATACTGTTTGCAGTACATAAACCCTTGTCACAAAAAGATGCATAATTCTAGCTACACACAAAACTGGAAAGCTAGTTCTTATTTCCCATCACAGTCGAGTGATCTATTGGCATGACAGTGGATGAAAATATTTTTGTTGTCTTTGCAGGAGTAAAATGTTATTTACTGTATTTTCATGTTTCTTACTCTAAATGTTTTCCTCAATATTTTTTTGGAATCACATTAGTCTTATTTTTTTGATCTGGTCCATTTGTATGCAGACAGACTGCTATAACTGACAGAGACACCTCTGTATGTGTTGTGATGTGTTTTATGGTAATCACTACTATCTGATCCATGCAAAATCATTTCTTTCCACCTCCCCTAAAGTCCCATCTTCTGCCTTTTAGTGGGTGTACCCCCACCTCTCATCAGAATATGGCCACTGAGTCTGTGGTCAGTCACAGTGCACAAGAGACTGTGATAAAGCAGCCAACAGAAAATACAGGAATGGTGCCTCAGTCCAGCCTCAGACCCTGACACTTTTATCTGTTTTGCATTGCACAGGACCAGCTGGTCTCAGATAACAACATACAGCCTGCAGTGAGTGCTGCTCCCATTCAGCAACTTTTAGGCTGTGTTAGACATACAGAAAGTGGCAAACTCCACATACCAAAAGCTGAGATTACAGAGGACTCGGGTCACAATTCTCCTGGACATTAAATTTCTAGTTTAGCTTTTCATACTTCAGCAATGATTTGATCATTTCTGCATACAGTCTGTAAAGAAATATAACAAGTTTTGGTTTTAGAGGAGTTATGTAAGATCCAAACTGGCTGCTATCAAGATATAGACCTTGATTTCAAGCCATAATGTGGCTTTGATAAATGAAATGTCATTCAGCAAAGGTAACTTAGATCAAATCACTCAAATGTTGCTCTGAGTGAGTGAGCAATCCTGGTGTCTCCCTGACTTACTCTCTGTTCCCCACCCTGCAGTAGCCAGACTCCTCAGCCTTTGAACAGCATGTCAGCCTGGAAAGTGGGAGACCCTGACCCCATAATTTTATGCCTGTCCTCTGTCAACCTCCCTATGACACTGCCTGGAGCTGCAGGGGAGCCTGTGTCTCTTGCCAGAGCTCCAGACTCAGCAAAGAGCTGCAGTTCTTCTCTAGCCAAGCTACTGAGCCAGCTGAAGATTTCCAGAGAGCTCCAGCAAAGATCCATTCTTAAAATATCTCAGCTCTGACAGAAGAATCTGTCTGGACCCCACATGTCAAAACTGTACCTTCTACCCAGTACTCACTGACCCTCACCTACCTGAGAGCACCATGTATTTGCTCTTTTTATAGCAATCAACTCTTTTTCCATACATTTCCTTGTTTGCATGCAATTTTTTGTATGGATTGCAAATCAGAACTATGAAGAAATATTGTGTTTTAAGCAGCAATCTCAAACAGGAAGCCAAATCCATGATTATTTTTTTTCAAAGCATTCAATTCAGTGTAATCTTCAGACAAGACAAAAAGAAGAGCCTTATTTCTCCCAGGCTCGGAAGTTACTTTCTGTTAAAAGATTTATCTAGGTTGAATTTTGCACTTAAAGCAACATTTAATCAACACTTACAATGCTTAACATTGCACTGTGGATGTCTGATCATTTAGGTGACTAATCCAATCTTCTCTTTCCCCGTGCAACACTGAAATGAGGGGCTTCCTGTAGAATGGGGGACAGCTCGTCACCCCAAGGGCCAGGATTAGGAGAAAAGGCCAATCTCTTACAGACAGGACCAGGGGCCATGTAAGTGACTCAGCTGCAGCTCTGGAGGGCATTGCACATGAAGAAGGAACAGTGTCCCTGTGCCACAAGCAGGCACCTCCAGCAGCAGCCCAGATGTGCTGTCTCTGCTCCTTGGCAGCCTGCAAACCTCTGCTGGTGGTTGGGAGGAAAGGAAGCAGGAGAGGTCTGTTACCTCTTCTTCTCATCCTTCCTTCAGAGATGCAAGCACACACTGTAACAAAAGACCCTGTCATGGCTCACAGATTGCACAGAGTGACCTAAGACAAGCTTCTGCCTTTTCCTCCTGCCCTCTCTACACTGTGACTTCCCTGCTGACCCACCCTGACTGCCTACTTCTGCAGCCCTGTCTCGGCCATGCAGCCTCATGGTGCTTGTCTTTACCTGCTGCCACTGTAAACAGGACACTTCCTGTCCCCACAGCATGTCTGTGACACTCATTTAATGTCTGCAAATCATTTTGAGTTCATGAGGAACAAGGTATAGCTCAAGCATAACAATAAATCTACACAAAGCTCTATCTAACATTGCATATCAACTTATTTAGATGCTCCATTTAATGCTAGTGTTCATGTAATTTGCAAAAAACACAATTCAACTTGTCTACCTGTAGAATTTTTTTTTACCCAGGCAATGAATCAGAGGAGGACTATGAAGTGTTTTGAAAAGCTGACAGACTCCCTCAGTCACACCTCTGCACAGGCACACCATTACAGAATCCCAGACGTAGGAAGGGATTTCTGCAGATCATCCAGTCCAAACCTCTGAGCTTTGAATATCTACAAGGACAGATTTTCCAGTCATCAGCATCCTCCCCCAGCTGCCATGATGTCTTAAAGCTGACAGAGAGGGACCTCATGACACCAAAGAGCTCCACAGCGCCCTTGGGTGCTCCCTGTCTGGTCCCATGGACTCATGCATGTCCAATTGGCTTAAAGGCTCTCTGGCTCTATCTTGCTTTGTGTTTCACTCCTGCAGACCCTGCAAAGAACGGAAGCAAATGTTTCTTCATTATTCCTTATAATATAAAATTGGGAGGACAGAGCTGTGAATGGGTTAAAAAAGAAATCAAATAAAGTCATGAAATAAAAATCCATCAGGATGCTGATAGCACTACCTGATACCAGGCAGTCCTTATTTCAAAGACTGCCAGGCAGTCAGATCCCAAACACAGGAAAACTCACAATATGGTATCCACACCGCTTTCCTTTTCCTTGTGTCTGGTCACTATTCTTGTTGGATTACCCTGAAGAGATCTGACAGACTTCCACATTACCAGACAAGGTCCTGTACTAAATAAATTTTGGTTTCACCCAGTAAATTCTTGCCCAGTATGCCTAATGTTTTTTCTCTACAATTTAAAATATGAGTTTTAAAGCTTCCACTTCTGGTGGGAGCAGTATATTACAAGCACTCTGGTGACACAGGTCCTGACGTGAATGCCTGGTCATTCAAATGAGCAATTCTGTGAAAAAAATGCTTTCATTGCTGTAGCTGTCCACCAGCACAAGCATCATGCTAACTGGAATATAGCAGCAGAGAGCTGAAAGCACTCTAAAAATAGGTTTTAAACAGCCAACATAAACTGCACTTTCAGCACTGACAAGCACTGGAGCTGTCTGGGGTTAGCTGTAGCCTCTGCTGATGATTTCTCCTACTCCAGCAAGGGTTCTCAAGTAGGTCTTATGAGCCATTTCATGCTAGGTAATTGCAGGGATATCTTGAGTCTTTAAGGCAATTTGTTGATTCCTGACCTCGGCAAAACTACACAAGATTTAAATCTGTCTCCACTTTAAAATATTGTCATGCCCTCAAGCAACAAGTGGGGGACTCTGCTCATCTCAAAGCTAGTGTTTTCATGAGGATGGCAGAAAGCAGAATATGAGGTTGTGGTTCATATAGATCATTCTATGAAGTCATAGTGACCTTTCTTGAAAGCAGCACTGAAGAATAAAAAACGCATTACACAAACTGTGCATCCTTAAGAGAAAGCAAAGGGTGCATAAAGGCATCAAATTTCATTAAATACTAATAGATCCTGTCACAAAGGGGACTGTTACTATTAAATAAGTAATTCAGTCCATTGAGTTATTTTATCTCTAAAATTCTGCCTTAGCAGTAATTTTCATACAAAAAAAAAAGACCTCTTACTTCTGATTTTCAGGATTTCTTAATGTGTATGTTTAAAATCTCATTAATATTCTGAGGGCTTCACATGTGGAGGTCAGCAAGGGACTATGCTAGCACTGCCCTCTTTAATATGTATATTAGCTACTGGTGGTTGGGGAGATTGCTAAGTGTGCAGCATAAGCAATTTGCCAAAGCCACAACTCTGCTTCCCTGCCATTGAACTCAGATGAAACGGGATTTTTCTTTACTCTACAAAACAGATTCTTGTCAAGACTGGAAGTGAATTCAGCTGTAGGAAAGATGCAAAGAAAATGAGAGTGAAATAAGTAAAATAAAGAAGAAAAATAGTATTGGTGTTAGTTAGCTATATACTATTTATTCTCTTCAGTATAGGTTTCATTGCAACATTGATGGAATACAAATTGACGCAAAATTCATGTAAATTTATGTAAATGCATATATAAAAGAGTTGCAGCCCTCGGGGTCCTGGCAAGTTGCCACAGTGGCTCTGAGCAGAGCACAGCAGAGACTTTGCACCACTGTAGTACTCTGAGAGGTGTTATTGTGAATTGGAGTGTGGTTTTCTGAGAAACATTAGTAGTTTTATCAGTTTCTACATGGAGTTTGCCAGAGGCGAAAGAAATACCACTTTGTGAACTTTTGGCTTCCTATCTGAGTTAGTAATAGTACTGAACCTACAAATAGCTCATGTGTGACCATTACAAACCCTTTCACTTTCTCAGCAGAGTTTATAGGCACTGTGAGACAGAAACACGCAGCTCATGAACATGATAAACTTCACCAGCATTTCTCTGAGATCTGTAATAGCCATGAACTCAGAAATAGCTGGTTCATGACCATTATAAACTCCTTTGGCTTCTCAGTGGAGCCTTTCTAATAGCCATGAGCACAGAAATAGCTGGTTCATGACCATTAAGATCTTTGTCAACATGCCCATTGGGAATATAATGGTTGTAAGCCCAGGAACAGTTAGTTCACAGGTTTTGTGCTTTTTGTTTTTTACATCACCATACTGGAAGACAAGCTGTGTAGCCAATATTTTGCCAGGAACAAATAATGCCATCATACAGGCTTACTCAGATGCTGAGGGATAATGCAACAGAATAAAATATAATACATTAGGGTAAATGGCAGGACTGGATTTAGGTAGGTTTCCAAAGCCTGTGGCTTATAACTGATGAATTCCTATTTGTCATGGTATTTAGCCCCATTGGATTGGCATTCATAGAATCCAATCACATCTCCATTCACAAGGGCAAAGGACTCCACACAGGAGATGCCAGAGAAAATACCAGGAGCGAGGATGGAGTACCAGCCTGAAAGTGTGATGGGCTGTTCAGGGAAGCATCTCTTCTTACTTTCCCATAAAAAGATCTCAGGATGAATTGCACATCTCTATGTCCTGTCTAGGTAGGAAGTCTGTCCTTTGCCCAGCTCACCATAAAAAGGACTGAGTAGGGGCAACAAAACATAAAGGTACTGGTGGCACAGGGGGAAGCATTTAAGCATTCATATGCTCTTCTCCCTAATGCTTTAGGGAATTTATTATTTCTTTTAATAAGGAGTGTTTGTGCAAATCAGCCCCTCTAGGACCTTGTAGTTGTAATCTTGGGACCCAGTTCTGCTCCCACTGAAGTCAGTGGCCAAATCTCTATTGACTTCAAATGAAGCAGCCCTAGGCTCTTTGGTATTTTCTCCTTTTTTTCCAACAAGAAATTCTTCTCATTAGAGCTCTGACATCACATGATGCAACCTCCTGTAAAAATTATGCTCTTTGTGCGTACAGATGTTCACAGAGAGAGAAGTGATTTTTTCAGTGATAATAATATTTCTGTGTGGCACAGCAATCACGGGAGCTGAACAGGATAGAAAGGATAGAAAGCCTCTGGAGAAAGCATGTACTAACACATCAGGCTTCAGAGAAGAGATCATATTCCAACAATTAAGCATAAGAGAAATCAACAGTTTTAGACAATTTTACCTTCATTATCACTGTTTAAAAACCCCCACCTTTGGAGGATTTGGTAAAAGGACAGATGGGGCTTTTAAGAAAGTTAAGGGATGAAATGAAAGATTGAATGGGCAAACTGGGAGGCAAACAGTATGAGAAAGAGATGCTGAGGAGTTGGGAGGTAAACAATATGAGAAAGAGATGCTGAGGAGTTGGGAGGTAAACAATATGAGAAAGAGATGCTGAGGAGTGTTCTTATGGTGGTGCTGGGAAAGGACATTAGTCCCAAGAGAAGAGATGAGACGATCAAGGGCCTGATCCTACAAATCTTTATTTGCTTATGTGAATGATCTCACTGATCTTAGCTGGACTCTGTGCCTGGGAAACTATTTGTGGAATCAGATCACAGAGTGTTAGAGAGTAAATGCTCCCTCATTCATTGCCTGCCTAACCTGCAAACATTTAGCTAGAGGGACAGGTCAGGGGTTAGAGGGAGATGAAAGAGGAGGAGGAGGATGGCATGCCAGAGTAAGAAGTGACAGCAACACAGCTAGACAGGTTTCACTCTGGTGCTAGCAGAGTGATGCCATTGATGCCACCTTTTCACCCCTTGCTCTAAAAGAAAGAGGAGATCCAGGTATTCAAAAGGCACAGAGATGTGGCACTTGGGGACATGGTTCACTGGTGGACTTGGCAATGCTGGCTTAATGCTGGGGCAGATGATTTTGGAGGTCTTCTTGAGAGTTTACTTAAGAATGTATTTTAAAAATTAAATGCAGTTCCTGGGTTGATGTTTACCTCTCCCAAGGCTTAGCCCAACACTGCTGAAAAATAAGAAATAAATGTGTCTAAGTAAAACTTTTGTGTTCAATATTCACTTCTTGGATGCCCTTTGTACTCCTTACAGTACCTGCACAATCCCACATTTTAAAAATGTCTCTGAATGCCTGATTCCTACTGAAACTAGTAGGAGTTAAGCACTTAAATGTCTGAGAGCCTAAGTTCTAGTTCACTAATATTATAAGCATAACAGTACTCTACCTGTCTTCTCCTAATTATGCTTCATCTAGTTTCTGATTGTTTATTTTGTTTCACAGCAGAGCTAGCACATTAATGATAGGTGTTTATATACAGGAGCTATCAAAAATGTTTTCCGTTAAAAAATTTTCATTTCCAAAAGCTTTGGACTAAGTTCTTACACACATTAGTTAGTGCAAAAAGTTGTATTTACAGCAGTTGTATTTTTCTTAAGACCACAAATCTATATTTCTTATTAGGTTCTAAGGTGGTCCTGTCCTTGATGGCATAAAAAGTTACTTTACCAGCCCTCAGAGAAAAGGCAAAACAGTAGATGTCTTTTGTTCTATTGCATAACCTGCTGCTAATCACAGAGCAGCTTAATTGCTGCAGTGAGAAAGATAATGCTTTTAGTCCTAACATTACAGACATTGGTGTTTTTCAGAACAGTGTAAGTAAAGGATTTTTAAAAATCTAAAACAATAATAAATCTATACAGGAAAATTGCTTTATTTGACTATAAGTTCTACTGTGCAAAAACATGTGAATGGTGAAACAATTGCAATAATTTGCTGACATGCAATCAGAAGAAATGCAGGCAGAACAAAACTATCCTATCATCTATTAGCAATTTTGAGAAATAACAACTATTTGGTGCTAATCCTTTTTGTGTTGTAGGTGGGTGGGAAGGCAGGAAAAAACCCAACATGAAAACACAGGGAGGTGACAACAGAGACTTCTTTAAAGGTTCTGAGCAGCATAGAATAAATATCTATTTTTTTCCCCAGCATGTAAGTTTGGTTTCAGAGAGAAATATCTCAATAATGACATCGTGCCAGATCTGTCCTTTCACCACCTGAAGTATAGTTTAATCTGTCTGAGGCTGTAAGAATCAGATCTATTTTTAGTAAACATAATGCTAAAAAGCTTTCTTTGATTTAATTGAGCTCATTGGACTAATCACTAAAGATAGGAGATCAAGGCACAATTCCTAAGAAATATGACTGCAATAAATATTTACAACATTGTCAATCTTCTCTAAAATAGAAAAGTATAATATTATTGATTCTGATCTCTCCCTCAATTTGAATGAATATAGATGTAATTCCATGGCCTCACTGAAGTTTCTCCATGTTTACCCCAGCACCAGTAAAATCAGGAGCAGACTATTTATTCATCACTCTGAAGAAAATATCTAGTTATTCACAATGGCATATTTTTTTTATAACCAAGGTTTTTATGACCAAACTTCTTTCACAAAACATTAAGGGTCATACTGGGAGGTGAAGAGTGAAACCCTAAGACCCACTAAGTGTGCACAACAGTCTTCCCTAAGATTCCAGACATAAATAAGGATCATATATAAAAAATCCCACAATTTCCTGTTATGAACGTGAATCATTAATAGGACTTCTTTTCTCTTTAAGGTTTTGAGTATTCAGATTCAAAACTTACTAAATGCATGAAGTTTGAAAAAAACACGCACCAAATTTTGACATGTTTATCAAAAATTCTTGTCATAATGTGTTTTTATACTCTTAAGGCTTTCTCCACCTTGGCAATGGGTTCTCCCTTTACTCTTTTCAATGGCATAAAAACTTTCCAAAGGGCACTCAGTCATGAGTCCTCCAATTTATCAAAGGGTGCCCAGCACATAAAAAGAGATCAACACAGACTTGCAAAAGGTGCTCTGGGAGTAGTAAGGAGGAGTGGGTACATGGTAAAGGGAGGGTAAGGGACAAGGTAGAGCCATGGCAGCAGAGCAGCTTGCTGTTACATTTTATGAAGGTGTATCCTGGCATTCCAAGGGAGAGGTGGCTCTGGGAATCCTGGCTGTGGTCAGTACCAGCACCATGTTCAGCAGCAGTTGGTGGCACGGAGCAACCTCCACATTGTTGCCACCAGAAGCACTCCTTTATTTTCAGTTGCATGAAAGGCAGGACACAAGATGACAATAACAGTGAGTTATATGAAAGCAGAAGAGTTGCCCCTTACCAGTTATATTGCAGGAAATGTGGAGCATAAAACTGCAGATTTAGCTGAAAAACAAGTAAGAACATTACATTTTGATGGACAATATAGTGGCACAGAGTGCACTGAAGACAAAAGCTAGGAACATCCATATTTGCTGGTAACAGCTTATTCAGATGCTTGAAATGTTGTTGTTCCATATGTCTAGAAGGGCCACCAGTGTGGTGGTGACTGACATCTTCTCAAAGACTGGAGATCATTTGACTAAGCACCAACGTCTTCTGGGATGGAATCTGACCCCTGTCCACATGTCTCTCTTTGACTCTTGAGAGGAAAAAAAAAATATTTGTGTGTTTTCTTTCTATTAGTCAGGGAGTTGGATAACTCAGCCTCGTGGCAGATTTGGTATTTTCAGATTCTACCTAATCAATACCCTTGCTCATACCTATTAAAAGAAGCCTGGGATGAAATGACAGAGAAAAACTTGTGATCAGCAAGAGTCTCCATCTTAAATTAAAAGTATCTCATTCTCTCTGTGTGCTGTATAAATATGGTGTGTGTGTTTTGGAAATACCTAGTATGTGTCACTTCCAGTTGAAGCTTAAAATGTAAATAGGCATAAGAACATTTGGTAGATAACCCAAATTACAGCCTCGCCACAGCAATTTCATTATAAAGGAGATATATTAGAAAACTAATCTACTAGGAGGTGTGGAACAAACTGACACTTGCCTTTAAGCTCTTACAATGCCTGAATTATAGAATTTATTCTTCTTATTATCTTAACATATTTAAATTAAAGTCAATCAAGTATGTATCTGAACTCTAGAATGGATTATTATCACTGTGTCACTGAATTGAAATCTGTTAATTATGTAGGAAGGATCCATTTGCAGAATTGCTGCATAGATAGAGATGTACCATATGCCTGATCTGAAGGTGTTCACCTGTCATTTAAAATCAGATTCATCTCTTGCATTTCAATGCATGAGTGCAGAGTCATGAATCTGAATGAAAAGACTGTAAGGCAAACTCATAACAATTTAAATTCCAGTTTCTTTTTCTGAAGTGATCTACAAGTCCTTGGGACATTAGCCACCAGAGAAAGACAGGAAATCTACTTGACAGTGGAATGTAGGACATTCAACAATATTCAGAGTGAAATTTTGACTTTAGTCAAGTCAGCAGCAAAACTCCCTAAGACATTTAAAGGCCAAAATTTTCCCTTATCTCATTATAAGTGTCTTTGAGCCCAACTTTGTAATATGATGAACACCCAGAAGTGATGACTATTCACAGTGACTGCCAGAATTATGACTTAGTTTCAGGTCAGGCATATCTGAAATGTATCCTCTTACCCTATAGGAGAGGAAATGTTCTGTACATGTGGGAACAGGTCCTTCATAAATGAGCAGTAAAGCCTATCTTCCAGACCAGAGTATTGTTTAGGGATGCAGAGAGTGGAACAAAGCTTCAGAGGAAGAAAATCCCCTGCACTCATTTCTTCCAACCATCCTCCTCATACCCAGGAGTAATGAAACAAGTCCTTTTTGTTACCTCCACAAAGAAATTTTCCTAAGAAGCTATATTTTGAATTTTCCTTACAAGCTATATTTTGAATTTTCCTGTGACTAAGTAGGAAAGGAACCAACCAAGACAATTTACAAGTTGGTTACTTGCCTCCCAATTAAAAATTAAATAAAAATAAAAATCACAGGACAGCAGCACAGTAAGGAACAAGGAAATAAAGTAGAAAGGAAAACAAGCAATAAAACTTTCCTATTGATTTCATCCAACAGTACAAATTGTCCTTGGAACCTGATTCAGGGTCAATTGTGAGTTATGGGAAAGGGAAAAAGGATGAAGTACTAGTAACAGATAGAAAACTGTTTCAAACATGCTCTTTAGACCTGGGAGGGAAAAAAACCTGATAGTATGCAAACTGAGAAATCATGGGGTTTGTTTAAAGAGGAAATAGGATGGATCAATTTTATTCATTGTTTACATCCCTGCATTAAAACAGAGGGATTCAATAGATATTATTTTAAAATCACACAGAACCCAATTTCAAAAACAACTTTTTTTTACTAGTTAGAAAATGAACTTGTAATATTGTAATTTCCTGCTAACTCTCTCTTGAAAAACTTCTTCAAGAAGATATCTAAATGGACTACAGTTTTTCTGCACTCCTACTCTTCCATCTACATCTGTTCTTATTTCCTGAATGTTCAGTCTTGTCTCTATTTGCTAAATCTTCTTATCCCTGTCTCATCTGGGGATTTATATGGACAAACTCAAAAGCTTTCACCTTAACAAGGTGTCTAACATGGAATATTTATAAACACAGGAAGATGTCAGCTAGAACAAACCATAAAGCTGTAGGAGAACCTATTTTGGCCGGTCAACAGCAAAACATCCCCCAGCCACCAACAGCATTCTAGCACTGCCTCTTCTGCAAAATCACCTCCAGTTACACACCTTGCTAAAATCCTGTAGTAAATTAGGCATCACCCAGAGTAACTAGCAGAGAACCACATGGTTAGTATTGCACTCGCCTTACACAAATGTTGATTCTGCTACATTTCTATTGCATTTTTGCACAGGGCTGGCTAATGTGACCTGGTAATTCTGTAGCAGAAACAGACCTCTCCATCAGGGGCTACAGCCTTAGTGTTTTAGGCCTTCTCCTTGTCAAAACAGAAGCCTTAGGAAAATAAGCCTCCTGTGAAGGCCACAGTTGCCCCTGCATTTTTTTTTCCTCCTTGCTTTTAAGTTTTGATAGCACATACTTTATACTTTTGTTAGCTTTTGGTGATGACTTGCATGTTTTTTGAGGCTTGAAAAATAAGTCTTCATAGCCCCAGAATGCCTACAACAGTTCAAAGTGGCAGACCATACACATCTTTGGAAACAGACAAAGAAATTCTTCCAAAAACATCTAAGACAGAAGAAACAGCCACACAGACACTGTTTTTTTTTTCTGAATTCTACCTACATAACACTGACCCTAATGCATTAGAGTATTCATCTTTTATCTGTTTTAGCCTATATAATGTCACTTCTGTGGTTCTATCACTCATAAAGATCACAAACCTTATTATGACTCTTTGGAAGCTCTTGTTTTCTACAAGAGCTTGACAGACCTGTTCAAAGAGAAAGAAACTGAATTCTAAACTCCACAGAAGCTTTCCAAAAGGATTTTGCTGAAGTTCAGATCAAAAAATTAATCTTGATGCTTGTAGTACACCTTAGTATATTGAATAGTGTAAGATAGAATCACAGAATCAGAGCATTAGAAAGAGTCTGAGATAACAACATTGGTACCAGCTTAGCAAAGCATCAGCAATTGTAAACAGTGTGTGCCTAGCTTAGCTTTAGTCATGGTAACAAGAAATAAGAAGCCTGGAAAGCATCAGCAGTGAGAACATTCATATTTTTAAAGCTGAATGAGAGCTTTCAATGGCTGAAGGTCAGAAAGCAGCTCTGATTGTAAACAAAGGAGACTTCTATCCCCTCTGGCACTGAACCTGCATTCCTGATTAGACTCCCATCTGCACAGGCCCTAAAACCTTCTTGAAACTCTGAGGCAAAGTGAGGTTAAGTTAGGTAGAATGCGTCCTAAATATAATGCACCTGCAATTTCTACAGCAACTATCCTTCATTTTGTTTGTTATTCACACGATTACAGATCTGATAAGGTCCATATCATGTAATATATGCTAATAACAGCTGGCCTATGATGCATTGCTCTTTATTTGCTTATATAATGCATTTGACATTAAAAAAAAAGTATTTATTCTCCTACTATGAGAATATGGTTCATCTATGATCCAGTTCTTTGAAACATCATTTTTCCAGTTATATCTAAAGTTCAGCAGGAACACTCTCTTGTATCAATGAAAGACTTTGAAATGCTGGTTAACACTACTTATTGAAAGAGATTTTATTTACGGTGGTGTTCTAGATTTCAAATAATTTCATAAATTAGGGAAGGAACATACACTTTTCAGTTCTTCAAAATATGTTCACTGTGGTGGTGACACAGAAAAGAAAGAAATAATCCAGGATTTAAGGATCATCATATCTATAAGAAAAATATTTTGATGCTTCAAATCAATTTCATCCCAAGACAGACTTAAAAAATAGGTACAGAAATAAATATGGGAAATTACGGATAGAGGCACACTGATTATTTGGTTTAAATTAAAATGTCAAGAAATAAAATAAGGAATAATGATTATATTTGTATGTACTCAAAGTGTATCCACTCAAAGACATTTTACTTATTTGTTTCAAATACTGCTAAAATGCTCCCATGCACATTCTTCTTAGGATGAAATTATTGTCTTTTGCTCTCAGAAGAAAATATTGTTGAAAGTTGGTTACTGTTGAGCTCTCATTCAAGCTCAAACCTTTACCCTATCACAGACGCCTGTGATCTATAATTTAATCAGTCTGGTAATTGTGACACTGAGGAGTTATTTGCTCTCCCCATTTAACCTGGAGAGTTAATAAGGTCCCTTTCAGGTGAAGTCCTCTCCCCATAAACAGAAACTTGCTAGGGACTATGTACTTAGTATAAAAAGTCATTAACAGCCTGGGGAGAGAATGTTTCCTCATGCCTGGTATTTAAAAAACTCAGCTCTTATGTATACATACTCTAAACCCAAAAATCTGTATCCCATGTAAACATATAAGATGACAATGGTATTTTATACAAGCCTATAAATTACAGCATGAGGTTCTCATTACAGATTGGGGATTGAGGTTGGACGTAACGCTAGACAAAGCTCTAACAGGAAATAGTAGGTTTCCTTAACCTGGACTTTGCAGAATATTATACTGTACTTCACATACTCCTATGTCAAGCAACCACAGCCATGGTGATGATGAGCATTTCTTTCATCCCAAACCTAAAAAATGTTCTTTATTATATATATATCTTAAGTATGGGTCAGTCAGGTGTAACAACTAAGGCCTACAAGCTCCCATAGCAAAATTGCTTCTTTGTTAAAGCTGGATCCCAGGAAAGACTGAACTATTCCCAGCTGGCACCAGTTCTCAATTTGTATGATCAAAGCTGAAAACACAGCTGTCACCTTGATGTCCTTAGCCTTTTGTTTTCACTGTAAAAATTTATACTTACATCAGTGGTTAGAAGTTCTGCTTCATCTGCTGCTGAACATTACCTGGTCATGTTCTCTGTAGCCTTTACTGGAAACAAAACCTAAATTCACATTACTTAGATGTCTATTTGCTCTCTCTATTGGCAAAGCAGTGAAAAATAGCTTCTTGCTTCCCTGTTCCTGGACATTTGGTTCCCTTCTTTGCAAATCCACCTGGTTCATAGCTGCAGCTCAGTGCCCTCCCAGCTATGCTGCCTGAAAGGGCTGCAGGGCTGCCTTGGGCTCTTTGGGCTGCACTCTGATCACAATCACCAGAAGGATCAGAGGTGAGGTTTCTTTTTTTTAAAAAAAAAACTACTGCTGAAAAGGGATTTTGATAATTCCAGTGATCCAGCTTGCAACACCTCTCTACAAACAGTTGTATCAGCACAGCTAACAAACGAGTGGGAGAAACATTGCAGAGAGTGGGGACAGAGGAATCAGAAAATCAGAACCTCTTAAACTGATTTTGATAATAGGAGAAATATTACTGAGAATGTCACTGGGATGAAGTTTTTGGAGCATGGCTTTTTTCTGCAGGATGAGCCAAATATCTGTTTTGCTGCAGGAAAAGAGAAAGGCTACACACCTTTGTCATGGTGCACCGGACATGTCCGTCTGTCACTTACCTTGTGCCAGCTGTGCTGGTTGTCTGGCAGCACAGAGGGACAACCAAGAAGTTTAGTGAATTCCATTCATCAAAATGATATGAATATTCAGTGGAAACAAAAATGTGGTGTGGTGGCTTTGGGGTTTTCTTCCCCAAAGAAAGAGCTAGCTTAAAGAGGAAGGGAAGGGAATTATGCTTGTGAGTGAGAAAATAAATGAGATATGTGGAAGAATCAGGGCACGGAAAGAAAAGCGGAGAAGGACAAGGATGGAATTTGTTCCTTCAAGGGTACCAGTTATCAATTTGGCTCAGCTGTGTCAGGAAAATTTGCTATTATTCTTAAAAAAAAAAAAAAGCACTAATAAGATAACTATTGCAACCAATAATAGTTACTCTTTTGCAGGTTTCTTGTACATACAGCAGAAATGGATCATCATTAGTAAGCAAAACTCCTCTGTGTGATGTTATTGTCACAGATGTGTGTCTGTTCTATTGCCACTTCAACAGGTGGGGACAAGGGGCTGTCCCTAAGCTTGCCAGGCTGGACTTCAGAGCAGGAAATGCAATGAAGCTGTAAACATGTCCATTGTCTGATATAATTTTTAAAACTGTCTGAGAAGGACTTTCAGGGACTCCTCTTCCTTCCAGAACCTCCAGCACACAACATTCACTTCCTTCAACTCCTCTAAACTTTATTTAACCCAGCAGTACTTGTTGCACGTGGCTCCAATGCAAGAAAAAACAGCAGGATGTCATTGCCAAAAGTTACTGCAGTGCTGCTGCTGAGGCAGGTTTTGTCTTCTTTGCAATACTTCATGATTCAAAATAAGGGTAGACCAGTTTCTTTTCAAGAGTAACAGATTTAAAAAGGAAAAAGGACTCTGAAATCACCAATTCCCGTGACAAAATGTTATCATTGATATGTAACTAAAATTTGTTACGTACTTGAGAATTCAGTTCTTTCTGATTTTTTGGTTTTCTGAGACTTTTGTTTTCAATGGCATGCTCAATTTTTGCACTCCATTGCATTGGAGTTAATGCTTGATGGAGCAAACAGTAATCAAGCACACAGTAATTTAGCCTGGCATTAGGAAATCCAAAATAGATGACAGAATCCAGGCAGCCTAAGAAACAAACCTGAGTTCTATTTTCATGAAGAAGCAAGATAAGCAGCAGCAGTGCCAGAAAATTGCTTTAACATGACTATGCAAAAAATATTTACCTATTGGCAAAATTGTGCATGAGTCCAGAGTTCCTCACCTACAGCTTATTAATGATAAATCAGGGAGTCATTCCCCATGTCTCATTCTGCCACTGGGCTGGATTCTGGGAGCATTACCTGATTTTCTGATTTACTCTTGAATTTAGAGTGATCAGTAGTTTTCCGAAAAAGGACAAAAGCTGCAGAGCTTCAATGGTTTTGCTGCAAACAAGTTTGCCTTCTGATTTATTATTATTAGTAGTAGTATCCTGCATCCTTTAAAAATGATCTTTTTCTCCCTGGTAAAAGTAAACCAACCCCAATAATTTCCTCTGTTAGGAAAAATTTCTTCAGTCTCTTTTGTCAGCACACACCTGACTGCTGCTGTGTCTGACACTGATTGCCATTGCTCTGTTTACTTAAAAAAATAAAATACTGCTGTTTTGATTTAGTTTTTTTTATTTTTAATGTCTAAACCCTCTCCTGATCCTGAATTCCAGAGAAAAGGAACAACAGTTGCTTTAAATATCATGCAAGGTGCCTCTGAAGCCAGAGTCGTAGATGTAAATCCCCCCAGCAAATTTTTGTAACTGAGATTTATAGAGAAAAAGAAAAATAACAACAAAACATCACGTGAGCACCAAGTTGTCCTGGCAGCATTAACATGACCAATGTACCTCAGCCCAGCCAGTCACTTTTTATTTCACTGTCAGGACATTTGTTTTAGTGCTTCTAGCTGCATTGCACCAGTATAGCTTTTGATTCTAAAGGTCAGCCACCCACACCAAAGTTCAAATAGGCATTTAATGCAAACAAAAAATCAAAGGTGGCTTTCATCAGACCTGATTTGAACTAGCTAGGCAAGATAAAGTGTATTAACATGCAGGTTCCAAATTTTAAAGCAAAAATATTCTGGTGAGGGCCATATGAATTGCAAAATGAGTAAGCTATAAAGAGTTCTTCCTTATGTTTGTATTTGTTTAAAGTACAAAAGCTTTCAGAGTTACCCAAGGAGGGATTTGTAAAAGGAAGGAAAAAAACCACTGAAGAACAAAATGTAACATTTCATTCTTCAGGGAGAAATAAGGACCTTGATGTTTTCTCAGGAAACTTGGTGTAGTTGTTTAGGGTCATAGGAAACTGATTTGAAGTTACTGATTATGAGTCCCTAATCCTGGGTCCCTGATCTCAAAGGCACTCTGCTAGTCATTCCACTGGAGGTGCCTAATGAAGCCACTCAGCATTTAATATCAAGAGTGATTTTCAACCCACAGCCCTGCTATTTGAGGCTGCCCCATATCACCTCTTCCCCTGTGTCACCAAAAGAGGCAGAAAATGGGCTTCAGTGGCTAAGTTGGAAGTCAGTAGAGGATATCTCTACACAGCTCACACACACAGACAGAAGGAAAACAAATCACTTCCCCTTCTCTCTCTCTTCTTTTCTCAACTCTGGAAGGTTGCAAAGGAAGCACAACAGCACTTCCCAAAACCTGGTAGTCCCACTAGACAGGAGTATTCCTTCCCTGGCCAAATTGCCTGGGCCTTATGCTGACAGATGAACAAAACCATCAATATGTCCAAGAAAACTGGAAACACAATGAAATTAAATAGGGGTTTGGTTTGAGTTTGTACAGGACCAAACCACAGCAACAGCTGCTCAAGATGTAAACATAGTCCTCTTTAACATGGAAACCACTTATACAGGTTGTTTGAATTGGCTGATCCTCAGCAAGGGGAAGATGATGTTTAAATAAATCCTACACTTCATCCCAGATAACAACATAGCGACATCTTAATCCAAATGACATGGGGCCTGATCTCAGACTCTTTGTGTGAAGACTTCCTGATTCATTCCCTGAATCAGAAACAGGTTATTCCTCTATTTTTAAGTACATTTGTCTGATGCAAGTATGTACAGTTCTTTATTAGGCAGATCCAATCCTTGGACATTTTATCGGATTTCAAGATACCCTAATCCACATGGTGATGTTGGAAGCACCTCTAGGGATGTACAGCAATCCCTGGCACATATTTGACTGTACCAAGTAAAAAGGAATAGATATTTCAGGGGGGTTTTCCAGTACTTTACAGCTTACACAGTCATTTACAGCCCTAGAGAGCAGGGATTGCAAACTCCCCTTCCAAAGAAGAGAACAGTCTGAACAAACTTGAATTCAAATTCAATCATGCTGAACATGGGGAAGTGGACTCTGACTCAGGACAATATCTAATCTTCAAAACTTTCAGTCTGGTTTATTACCACAAAGCAGGAGAAACAAACAGACAAAGCTCCACGTATTTTTTCTCTTCATTTTCACGTTATTTTTTAAATTCAGACCTAGGGTCAATGGTCTTAGCTTTTTTCCTTCCTGAGTAAAAAAAAAAAAAAAAAAAGAGGCCAGCTAAAATTTATGTAACTTTTCATGTTTTTGAGGATTTAAAAAACAATAATTATTCCCATTGGAGGCTTTGCTTTGAGGAGTTTGTTGTTTTTCTTCTTGTGAAAAGTCAAATGATTTTGCTATCAATGGAAATTACATTTCAAGCGAAAAGTAACTTCTGGTGTAAAAATATCATCATTTCACTTTTGAATGCAAATCGTCCAAATGTTTATACAAGAACTCAGTGCATTTCAAGGTACACTCATACCTCCTCACCTCCTTCAATGAGGCTATGCAGAGGCTTAACACTAAGGGTTTGTTCAAGATTTTTGCTGCAGAGAAGCCCCAAAGCCCTTGATGCAGAAAGCATTGTTGTGGTGATTTCAGACCTCCAGGCAGGAAGGAAATTGCACATGTGGCATCTTGCAAAGGACAGAAAATAACACTGGCTTTTTTGGAAAATGTAAAAGTGTGTTTTTCCTTGGATTCTAAGTGGACAAATTAGTGGTCATTGGCAAAGGCAAGGAAAGAAGAAAAATTATAGAGAAAATGAACAGTGGAAGAACAGATGTCTTTCTCCTTACAGACTTTACTGAAATGCTTTCAAACAAATTCCTGAATTATTTTGCAAAGCAAAGTAGAACTACAAATGAAAATGATACTGACAATAAAGGAGATGTTTCCCAACACAAATATAGTAAAACAAAAGGTTGAGGGAGCAGAGGTGAAGCCAGAAGGAAAGAAGAAATGCATTACCCTACAAAAGAAAACAAATAGAAATAGGTTTTTTAAGGTGTGGGAAAGGCTGTAAAGATGGAAAAGCACTTTTATTTCCTGATGTTTCACTGGTACTTATATATTCTCAGTATTTCACAACCACAATATTGACCAGTGTGTTTGATAAAAGAACTTGTATTTTTATCCCACTATGCCACTTTTTTGCGTATCAATAGAAGTGTTTTCCTCCAACCTCAAATATCCCTATGTTGGTCTTATTTAACAAGGATGGAGAACAAAAACAGTCTCCCATTGCTATAGAGTCCACCTAGAGCTGCCTACAGAATCCCAAGATCATTTGCCTTCTAACGTATCTCCTCCAAACACCTGAGATGCCTGTGCTTCAGCTGAGTGGCACCAGGCCACCCTCTTACCCACCATTCATCCTCATTTAACTGGGGGCTGTGTGCCACCTACCCTTGGCACTCTTGTGAATGGAGACTCCCTTTGCTACTTTCTGAAGCCATTATGCAGCCCATAAAACGTATAGTCCCTCCCTAAATCTAGGGTATCTGGACAGATTTTCTTAAAATTGGGATTTCTGAGGGAGAGATTGTGCAATGTTTGGAAGACTTCAATTTTTTGTGCTGAACTGCACATATTTTCACTGAAGGCTGCTGGTCATGCTGGACCTTGCTTCATACACGGTTACCTCACTCAGACGCATTGTGCAAACTGCTGTAGTCTAAGTGTGGGGCAAAAGCTGTGCTTGCACACATAAATGCCACTGGTAAGCACCTCAGACACCCCCACAAAAGTACTTGAAAAAGTGGCTTTTATTGCAGACTGTTACATTAACCTCATCTGCCTTTTGGACTGGAAAACTGCAGGAGGAAGCAGCAGCCAGATCACCTTTCCAAAGGGCAGCCGCCATTCCTACTGCTCCCTGGTTGCCTCCTGCTAACTACACACATGCAAGAACAGCCCTGTGTAGGCTTCATGCCTGGAAGTACTCAAGACCCCATCAGTGACTGCTGAAGGGCACTGTTGTCATAGAGAAAATGAAGGTCCCCCAAAAGTGCAAAAATGTGTCCATCTCTAATACCTCAGTTTGAGGTATAAGCAAAGGGAGAACAAGCTAACTTAGACTGGAAAACACTTGCTGCAGTCAAGTATTAATATACAAAGTTACACAAAAAACCCAGTAAAAAATAAATAGATTTATTGCCTGTATTCCAGGAGCCTGATGAAATGGATGCTGCTTACCGTTGACCAGAGAAAACTCTCAGCCAGAAAAAGATTTTATTCATGGTTTAACCACTCAGAGACTTTAATTTCACAAACATTTTGGTTGAACACTGAGGCCAAAAGAAGTAATCCCATTTTTTTTCTGATTCAACATTGCCCTCTCCCTTTTTCTGGCATTCAAAAGGTGCATATTGCTGCAGTAGACCAGAGTGGGAACCAGACCCACCTTTGAGCTATCCAAGCCCCTTTTCCTGACACAGCTTTCTCCTGGGTGGGTTTCCCTGCCTAGTACACTGTGCAGCTGCATGAGACCTCAGGTGGCACCAGAGTTTGCATAAATTCAAGGGGGAAACCCATGGCAGGGTGTTGGAACAAGATGATCTTTAATGTTCCTTCCAATCCAGACCACTCAACGATTCTAAATATGCACAGGGGCAAAGAGAATGCAGGCCTGCCTATTCCAGTGGCAGTGCTCTGTCTCCTAATTTAACTTGGCTGGGAACGTCTGTGGCACCAGAGTCATTCCTTCTTGCTGTATCCTCCAAATTCACTGACCTGTTTTGGAAGTACATCCTCCACAGCAACGTGCTGTAAAAGTGTTAAGAGGCTGTTACTTATACAAGATATTTATAAAAGTGATGGCATGAAGCTTACATAAAGAAAATATACAGAACATGCAGCATACATATATTATACAGGTTTATAAATGGTTTTAACTATGTTCATGCTGAGTATCCATTAGATAGCCTAGAACTAGAACTCAAAAGGATGCATTTTACAAACACTGGATAACAACACATGATGCAAAATGAGAAAGGGACCTAGGTTAGGACACTCACAATCTCTGGCTGAAAAAGACCTAGGGAAAAAAAAATGCCAAAATAATTAATCTGATTTTAACAAGCAGTTAAAATAAATAATATGTGTTTTTCTCAGCTGAGTTCTGAATAGTTTTTAATAAGGGGAAAAAACCACAATATTTTTCTGGGATCAAAAAGCAGCAGTCTGCTGGCAAGATTGCCTGTAGAGTACATGGAAGAAGAGTGAGGAATTAGGCTGTGCTATTTTAAAAGCTGCTTTCATTGACTGGAACTATAATTGGGCTGCAGCACTTTAACACTAGGAGGCTATTTTACTCTTCAATTCTCACAACTTTCATATTTCCTAGTACAAGTCAGACTGAATATTAAGTATTTCCTATGCGATGCTGATCGTTCTTCTGTGCTTCTTTCTTCCCACAGGATGGATTGATCTATTGACAAGCAACTACCTGGATTGGACTGCTTGGATTTACACATTGCTGTTTGAATCACCTTCCTCAACCCACTGGCCATGCTGCTTTGGGTGCAGCCCAGGATGCAATTGGCTTTCCATGCACTCAGAGCACATTTCTGGTTCATTGCCAG
This sequence comes from Peucedramus taeniatus, assembly GCA_013400575.1. Taxonomy (NCBI): domain Eukaryota; kingdom Metazoa; phylum Chordata; class Aves; order Passeriformes; family Fringillidae; genus Peucedramus; species Peucedramus taeniatus. Next base: position 159,818 of record WBNO01010140.1, read on the forward strand.
CTTTTTACCTATGTGAACCCCCAAGTTCTTCTTTCACAGGGCTGTTTTCAATGACTTCTCCCAGTCTGTGCTCATGTCTGTGATTCCCCAAATCCAGGTGAAGCACCTTGCACTGAATATTTAACACTTCTGTTTTCCAGACAATGGGACTTTCCCAGCAGACCACTCTGGAGTAGAGACAAGGAAAGCAGCACCATGAGACCTGCACCTCCAACACTTTCTCTTCTTCTTCCTGTCTCCTCCTCTTTTATACCTAGAACTCTCTTTTTTTCTCTCAGCCCACAGCTTACTGAACTCCTCCCTTCCAACCTGGTTTTCTGGTTTTCTCCTTTTTCTGGAAACATGGCTTACCTTATCCCCTTACCTTACCAGTCCCTGTATCCCTAAAGCCCTGGTCCTTTTCCAGACTCATCCTAGCCCCCCACAACACCCTCCTGGAATATGGATCAGTGACATGGTTGGGGACAAGCAAGAGCACTCAGTTCCCCATCATGTATCTACACCATGCAGGCAGAGGACTGTGCAGGCTAAATCTTACAGATCAGATAAGGGTGGGCAAAGAGGCACAGAAGGTGGTCAAATGGCTAGCACACCACAGAACAGCACACTGGTGATGCAAAAGGTACACATGCATCAGCACCTAATAATTTTGGTACTACTTGATACCGTGTGTTTAGAATTGCAGCAAGCTGCCTAACAGTGATGTAAATAGGGCATGGGGGGAGAATTGTTATTCTTGTTTGGAATTTTTCCTGTATTCTAACTGGCTGTTATCTTCCCTTGTAGTGAGCAAGCAGAGTCGTTACTGTACAACATAAGGCTGACTATTAACTGACAAGTAGGCACACTAAATCTGCTTCTTGTCCCCTCAGGCAGTGGTCCCTAATTCTTGGCTCAGAGATGACATGCTGAGCACCAGATTCCTCAGTGTTGCTTGCTGACATCAGGGAAAGTGGAACACAGCATCAGACATTCCTTTTGGTGTGCTACTTCTTCAGCACATTAGCTCAGGCTTGCAGAAATTGGGGTTCTCTGCTTGGGATTAGACATTGGGCAAAAGACATCAGGAAGAGAAAATAACAGAAGATGGAAAAGGAGTTGGATGATCACAAAAATAATCTTGTCTGGTGCCTGAAAGCTCCCTCAAATGAAAACGCAGGCCCTCAAATAAAAACACTGGGCAGGTCTTTGTTTTCAGTGACTTCCACAAACTTCTTCCTCAGGTTCATGAGAAGACAGACACCATCTCTGCACTAATTATGGGCTCCTTGTGCCATACTGTATTTCATGAAGGTAACTAGGAAAGCCACATCTTTGTTTGACATAAAAAGAAACAAAAAACTCAAACAACAAGCTGAAAAAAAGTCTGGAAACATAATAAAGTAATTGAAATCAAACAGAGCTGTTCACCTGGCTTGGGATGATTCTTTCCATCAACATAAAAAATTATCTAAAACAATCTGAAGTTCAGACTGGCCTCACACATCTATTTATGTTTTAAGTTTGATCAGAAAAGAAAATTATCCATTAAATACTAGTTAGGTTGCAATGCACTGCTGAACCATAGCCACTGACAGACTGGAGATACTTCTCTGCTATATTCAAGTATAATAATGATGATGGAAGGAGGCTACCTGTGCTTCTGGTATAAAGGGCAGCAGCATTAGCAGGTATTCAGCAGAAATGAAGGGCTGTCCAGGCAAAGAAGACAAATACACAAGTTAGTCTCACAGATAAAGTAATTCCAGTGAGTCAATCTTGAAGTGAAATGTGCATTTTTGGACATTATTGCAAACATGTATGTGCCTGACACTCCAGGTTTGGATTATAAATTTTAGACACAGATGAGTTAATTCACTGCACAACTCAACTGTGGCTAAGAGAGGGATGAACTTAAGGCATGGTTGGATCTACTCCACATTCAGAAACACTCCCCAGGCAGGGTTAACACTCCCATATAGGTCTCCTACACATAAGAGAAGAGAAATACCTTTACTGGGCTCCTGCAGCTACCTCTGCTGGGTCATTGGCTCTCTCCTTAAGTGTAATGGGCTATCTCAGGCTCACCTTAGCACACTGATGATGTGCTCTCCTTCCTACTGAGTAACTTTTTAATACCCTGCAATCTCCATGCATCTCTTACTCATGCTGTGAACCGAGTACCTGCAAGAGCACAGCTTGCCTTGCAAGTTGCCAAGGCTAGCCTGGAAACTCTTCCCTCCTTTTCTCTGCTTCGTGTATCCTTTTCTTGGTACACAAATGTCAGCAGTTGTAACCCACTGTAGGGAGGCATCTGGCAGTGATGGCTGCCACAAAGGAGGAGGCTCTTACTGAAGATGCTCTGCCAGCAGCGTTATGCAGACTCTCCTTCTCAATTCACATTTCTTGGCACCTACACCCCTGTCTGACTGACTTTTAAATGGGCAAAGAGTCAATCCAACAGATGGGCTAAATGGCAGGCAACCAAGATGCTATGAATGTACATTGTCTGGGTGTGGGGAGTCAAATTGCCAGCCAGGGATATCCAAGTTAATGCCCATCACACAGCTATGTGACGACAGCACAGAGATATGCCCCGAATAGCCAAGTTTAAAATGTCTTCCGTAACAGCAGCATTCATAGACAGAAAAAACACAGTAAATGGTGTCACAGCTGACCATGCTTGGGAGGAATCAAGGAAGGAATTGTGATGGAGAGGCGAGTCCGGAGAGGAACGACTTTCACAAAGTCACTGTTGCCATCCTCCGTCATGACACCTTCCGGCATCATAGAAGAAGATTTTATACAGCACAAGGAAAGCAGCAGAGAAAGTTTTTCTTTTGTCTCTCAAGAGTTCTTTAAAATTAGTACAAAATTCTAATGCATTACATGTTTTTGCTGAATGGCTCAGTAAGCTTTGTATGGTATGTAGTGGCCTCTGCATGCATGGTATGAGCAGACCAGCCTAACAAGTCTAGTTACCAAGGAAACAGGTTTTTAAACTTGAAACATAGGTATTCATGATGACAGAGATCTTACAGTTTTTTGGAACATGTCTCTCTTTTGAGGAGTGAATGTAGAAGCTGGCTTTCAAAATCCTCCTTGCTGTGGTCATGAGGCCAGTGGAAAATGTTTCATTGCTGACCCTGACTCACTGGTCAGAATTGCAGAATTGCAAACAGAATATGGAACAAAAGATCATTACACAGCATCGCCTAATGCTTTACCTTAAAAGAAAGCAAATGGGGGTGTTAATTATACAAGGACTTCCTTTCTTTGAGGGAGCCAATCAATCACATTTTTTCCATTCTGAAAGGAGGAGATTTATTTTTTTTTTAACATAAATCTTTTAAGCCTCAGTGCTATGGCTTTATAGGAAGAGGAAATTGATCTCAGCTATTCCCTGACAGAGTGGCACTGAACAGAAAGTGTCTTTCTTTCAGAATGTATTCATTAGTTCCTTCTCCCAATCTGACCTTGAATTCATTTGATTAAATGATTAAAATAATTTCATCCCAAAATGACAGTCTGTAGGACAAACTTAATTAAGCTCCAGGACTGAGGAATGGAAAAGCTTGTGCTATGATTCTTGTTTTGTATGAACTCCTATGCTTAAATAATCACATGAGGACCATTGTAAACCCCTGCAATATGCTGGATATCTGGCCTCCCTGATTCCGCTCTACCTGGGGGGATCTCAGAGCCCAGGCAGCCACAGGTAACTGCTCCCTACCTGTCTCACCAAACCTGCCCCAGGCACCTTTCCCTTCCCTAAAAGCAGAATGCACTGTGAGCAGAGTCACTCTTTAGCATCTTCTCATTTCACAGCCCATCAAGAATACACAAAGGTCACTTTGAAACCTTGAAAAATCATTTGATGCATGTAACAAGAAGGGAAGGGGCTCTGCTAACTTCATTGTTGTCTCATCATTTAAAAATACAAAATAAAAAAGAAGTTACACACTGTAGAATACACACTGTGCAATGAAAGTTGTAAAATTACTACTTTCTCACCACTTTGTTTGATGCGCTTGTCTACACCACCAAAAAACCTGAATCTGATTTCTCTGCTAAAATAGCACCACCACTTTTGGCAGTAGTGTAATATTAATGCAGATCAATATCTTGAGCATTGCTTCTTTAAATTTGCCAGGTTATGTTATCCTGGCAGTTTAGGAATATGGGGCTTCATTTGCTATCATTGACATTGTATATAGTGCTTTTGCGGGGTCACTGGTGCTGGCAGTCCTGGATATGTGACATAAACGCACCCTTTGTACAGGCTTGAGAGAAAACTGCAGCAGGCTGAGTATGATGCTCAGTTATAATTAAGGAATTGTATTGACTTCAGTGGAGCTGCATAAAAATAACTGCTAGCCAAACTTGGTTCAGAAACTTAAAAAACGTTAAAAAAAGGAGAAGAGAAAAAAACAAAACATAACAAAACAAACAAAAAAAAAACTTTAACCAAATGGTATGTGGTTCATTTTGCAAACAATTACTTAGCTCACCAATATATTAATGATAAAAACAAACCTCCAGCCAACAGAAAAATAAACACTACTAGAAAAGCAAAATTGCCTATGCAGGGCAAACGACACACAAATAAATTTGAACAGGAAAAACACATTAATGAATCTTCTTTTAAGAGGTAAACAAAACGCTGGCTTCTCGCCAAGGAGGCAGGAATGGAAATCAGGCAGGGGATCCCTGCAAGCACAGCGAAGCAGCTGCCGGGGCCGCGCGGCGCTGTCAGCGAGGCAGGCACGGCGTGAGGGACGGCCCCGCCACACAGCGCCGCGGCGGCCGGGAGCTGCGAGCACAGCCACGGAGGCTGCCCGGGGCCACCTCCCCTTGAGGAAGGCGCTGAATTCCTCGAGGGTCCCGCTGCCGCCCTCTCAGTGGGGACAGACCGACAGCGGAATGGGCCGATGGTGAGTCTGATGTTTTGTGACATTCCCAAGCGGTGTGGCTGGCTGGAGCGGGAGCGGCCTGTGCGGAGCGGGCAGGGGATGCATCCATCCCATCAGCTCAGCCGGGGAAGCTGCACTCAGTGTTGCGCTGCTTCCATACCCACCACCACAAAGGTTCCCTGTCTGATGATGCACACAGCTCTGTACTTAGCTGGAGGGGTTATTTCTTCCCTTGTAAGACTTCTGAAAAACCTGAAATGCTAAAGGAGACACAAAAAGTCCCACTTCCCTTTTGCTCAAGTCAGACATCTTCCAAAGCCTCCTTGCAGATTAATGTAGTGAGATAGGGGTTCAAAAAGAGCTTTGCAGAGCTCTAGCCTTTGCTACATCTCAGTCCCATAGATCACTGTGATGATTTACAGACACACTAAGAGGGGGCACAGCCTGTGTTTCAAGCTCTGAGGCAGGAAGATGAAGTCTGGTGGCTGACAAAAGTTGCAGGGTCATTTGAATTATCATTCAGAGAACACTCAGAGATATCATCTTGTAGATCTTCTGTGCTTGAGGACAAGTAAAATAGTCGCCCATTCATTAGCAAAACAGGACAACCAACCAACATCCTCCAAATACACTGACATCTGAAAAACAATATTTGAACACACACGAAGCAAGCGTGACATTTCTTGAGTAGTAACAAGTATAATTAGGCCTTTGTCAGGAGTATCCATTGATACCTTTGTGCTGCTGCTGCATAAGAGGAGAACCAGAGCATTTTTCTGAACAGTGTGGGAGAACTTCACACAGAGAGTGATGATGCACCTCAAACTGAGATGGTATATCACTGCTTTATATACCAAATTGAGGACAATCACAGTGTAGAACAACAGAATTTCTGGGATGTATAATTTGTCACAGGACAGGGAGTTCAGTGGCTGGAAAGCGTAAAGATAAATCCAAGCATAAATGAGATTCTTCTGTCCATGGCCCCTGGATGTTTCCCCTAATCTGCATGCCTGTAAATGAAGAGCAAAGATCATGGAAATAACCTGGCAATGGTGTACTCCAGGTACATCATGTGTGATTGTCCAAAAACAAAAGAGCAAGTTATCAAAATAAAAATTATGCTGTCTTGAAATTTTTTGTGGTGCCTCTTCTCTGGTTTTGAAGGCAATGGACTACAGCTGCCAAATTAGAAACTTCCTTTGGTTTTTATTCCCTTAGAACAGAAAAATCCTGGGATCTGTTACCATCTGAGAAATACAGGCATAGTCAGTAAAAAATGAAATGTTTATACAGTAAAATTCTTTTCTGTGAAATAGTAAAACCATTATTTGATTAAAATAATATAGAATCCAGCACTGGTATATTAAACATGATGCATCACAGCTAAAGAAGGAAAACATTATTCCTTTTCTGTCAAGTCTGTTACTAAGAAAAGACTCTACTCAAAGTAGAAACACTTTAATATTTGTTCTTAGATAAATAAGATTAAAATTTAACCTTTACTTTTATGAAACCTTTAGAGAAACATTCATTTATCTGCAGCTGAAATAAATACTGGATTGCTTTATTGATTCCTTGGCTAAAGGCATAGACTAGTTGTGAAAATTCCACTCTGCTTCCATTGACACATTGAACCAGAATAAAAAAAAAAAAAGAAAAGTCACTTAAAAGCAGTTTAGCCTTGAGAAAATGGGCAGTCATTGTGAGGTTTGGCCTTCTAGGAAAGAAAATATCCTTCATGTATCCCACTTCAGAACCAAGATAGTTATATGGAACAGCTTGATAGACATGTTAAATAACTGACTATAATTACATTTCCTGAAGTACTGGTCAAAGGCAATCTTATATCACAATGCAGAACAGCCTTTAGAGGACATAAGGTTTAAAATAAAATATATCAGAAATACATAGACAGCCTCCCAAATGACTCTGAATCAGAGCTGCAGCTGCAGTAAATCACCATGAATACAAAGGTGGCATATTCCTAATCTGTGGCCACTGGGACCAGGGCTCCAGGGTTTATCTTTGTGCAACAGCTTGTGATATTTAAAGTACAAATTGGCAGCAGTAAAAGGGCAACTGGTGGTCATATTGTAGCTGACCAGTGTGAACTTACTCCCCAGTGTCTGTGTCGTCACAATACCAAGTGTGAGATAATTTAAGGCAATCACTGCTCCACTGGGAAGGGGTGAATACCTCATAGTTACCTCTGGACTGTATTAAGTAAAATAATAGATATGGCAACGTTGTTGCCTTGTATTCCCTATTTCTCCTTTATCTAGGTAGCTTGTTAAGTCTATACTCATGTACATGAACCATGACACCTTCACCTATGTTTATCACACAGCTCAAGTAAAGGCATAATACACCCCCTGTCCCTGCACTTTCTTGTCCTTGTGCAGGATGGTCCTCTCTCCTCAACATCTGCATCTAAATCAGCTCAATTGCCAGTAAAGGGCCAATGATATAGAAATTATTTTTCCCCCCAGGAGTAACTGCTCTGTGAAATACAGTTAAAATATTTAGTAGCATCAGATAATTAGACTATGTCCTGGAGACCCCAAGACTGTACCAGAACACCTTTTCACAGTCATTTAGTGTACTTGTTCAAAAAACCATTATGCCTTGGTGAAAGGAATCTTTTTAAAGTAATTAGGAGCATAAGAGCATATATTAACTCTACACGTTTAAGGTCAGACTTTTACACAATAGTATTCTAGTGGAGACGTAGTTAATTCATCCCTTGTAAGTTTCATCAATTGATCTTCTATTTTGAATTACACACACAACTCAGTTCACTTTTTGTGGGGAGAAATCTAAGTCACATTACAAGATCTAAGTCTGGACCCTTTTGCTTGAGCAAAATTTCCATGTTGAAGTTTGTCTGAGGTAGAATGGTAGGCCTGGATGTTCAGCTCTACCACATAGTTTATTCACACCAGTGAATGAATTGTTCTGTACACCCACATTTTCAGACAGGATCATTATTTAATGAGAAGGAAAACTACTTTAGTGAGCAGTAGTAGAAGTTTTAAAGGTTGAGGCAGAATAATATACTAATGCGTAACTGCTGTCAACTGTGGGAGTTAAATTGAACTGGGCCATCGGCAGAGAGCATGTTTTCAACTAAGGGAATCCTATTCCTTCATCTAGTCCCTCCTTGTATTCATATTAATGGCTGTTTGAAGGTGTGTCTAATTCCACCTTCTGCCTCCTCCATTTGAGACAGGTAAACATAGCCTGATGTTTACATTCCCTTCTTACGTAAGAGCTCGTCTTGTAGCAGTAGTGCTCCTCACCTTCTAGAGGCACCTTCTACATTCAGTTTAGCACATACTGCTGCATTTTTATGATTGTATTTATTACTCCCTTTTAGCAAAGGGGAAAAGAGAAGATGAAAAGAGAAAACACAAGGACGCCCTGTAAAGAAATACTGAAGTGGACTTTCCAAAAGCTTTTGGCAGCCGTGCATTCAACATGTGACACTATGTTGCCTAATAAAATGCAAAAAAATGAGGCCATAGCTCATGTGAAGCAATGTTATGTGCCATATCCATCCCACAGGCCATGGTTTCCCCATCCCTACACTGAACATTATAAAACATATGTTTAGTCTGATATATAGATAGGACACATCACAATGATAAATTAAAAAAAAAAAAGTTGAAAAAAAAAGCCCAACTGGGATCTATCTTTTCAAAAATGAATGATGACATTTTCTATCCCTATTACTTTTTTGATCTCTGCAAGAGCTGGCTGAAGCTGAAGTTTCTCAAGGTGAAAAGCCATCTGGAAAAGACTGAAGCTGTAGTAATATACTAAAAGATTTGGTCAGTGATTTGCCTCCCACAGAGCATTAAGGCTTGCACCTCCAGCCAAATTTGTTCCCTTTATGCTATTCAGCAATGGCTCTCCCAAAAGCAAACCCCAGAACACTCACAGATTACTTTAGAATGAGCGCAGCAAGGACCTAAACCCTTCTGTATTCCCATGGTGTTTGAGAATGGAAAGCAAGCTGGGATGACACCTGGACATGTATCAACCCTTCTCTGAATCATGTACACAAAGAGTAAATGCAGCTTCTCAAGGAGGCTGAAGCCATGGACCCCTTATCCTTGAGAAGTACAGTCACTAGAAAATGACTGAAGAGCACCACTTCCAAGCCAGTGCAAATGTTGCTCTGTTTGAAAGCATCCTACATCACATTAAACTGTGGGAAGCAAATAGCCAAAGGTTTATTTTATTTTCTGCCTATCAGAAATTTTACCTTCCAGAGAATCTGATACTGGATTTCCATATGTCTTATCAAAGACTTTGTTCTTCCATGGTATTGTAAGGTACCACTCTCATACCCTGTTGACAGCAGAAAAATGAGGAAGGTCTTTTGGATAACTGTATTTCTCTGTAGCAGTTTCAAAGACTGAAACAATTGCTTTTTCTTGCCAAGGATGTAGGCACTGCAAAACTCACAGTGTCCCATTTTCGCTCCCCTAGAAAAGCCTACAGACAAGAAGGTCAGGATGGACGAGAGAAGGAACTGAACGTTCTCTCTTGGGGAGCATTTACATTTATTTCTGCACTTTGTGGCTTATATGGACACTCCAGCAGCCACAGGATGATCCTACTGCTGCAAGAAAGAGAACTGCTCTTTTCCATTCAAGCCACCTTCAGAGGAAGGAACCACAGTGAGCCAGGTTTTGCCCTTTAAAGGCCAAGGTGTACAAGTATGGCCCTTGAGCCTTCCCCAAAACATCAGGCAACCATGAAAGTACCAGTCACTTAGTGGCAGATGTGGCCAGAAAAATATAACATACATACATAACATAATATAACATACATATCCCAAGGCAGGACTTCACCTCAAATGAGTTTAAATACAAAAGACAGTGAGATCATGTCTCCTCCTTGCACCAGCAGTTCTTGCATCTGCTCAAAGATATGTCAGACACTCTTGAGCTTAAGCAAAGAAGCTCTCACCAAGACTACTGCAAAACAGACATCAAGCTTTTTATGAAGCTGTGGTTGTTGTCCACTGCCCCTCATTGCCACATTCCCTGTCAAGAGCCTGACCCATCACTTTCCTGGATGCAAGGAACACTGAGAAAGGGTCTACTGTCAGGTGTAAGAGACATTCCTACTGACCAAATCAGCTACAGTGACCCCATGGTGTCTCAGACTGCAGCCCAGGTTCCCTACATGCAAACCAGCAGCAGGAGATAACTTCAAACAGCATTAGGTTCCCACTCTTCTGCACAGCTTCTATAGGGCAAGTCTGTTCTCACTGAACAGGCTGCCAGAAGGACTCCCACAATCTTCCACTCACTTTTAAAACTGGAATTAAAAATTAAGATGATTTCTGCTCCTAGTTATTTCCTCAAATACACAAACTTCACTTTTATAAAACCAATTGTTTTATCTGTAAACAAGATTTAAAATGATTTCATGATGTTTCAGGAATTAAAAACAAAGAAAGTATGTGCAGTGCAGTAACATATATTCACAGAAAGCGTGTTTCCATTCAAAAGAGAGAGTAAACTGATTTTATGTAAACAACCAGAAAAATCCTCTTCACCCCTAGAGAAAATAGGCACACAAATACTTTGCTCCTTTCATAAATAATGTATTTTATTGCATATGGCTATTAAGGAGAGCATCCATGAACAATACAGACTAAATACAATACACTACTCTAGTTCCATTTATTCTGGTCTCCAGCAGCATCACATTTATCCTTATATACAGCGTGTACATTGGAAGACACAGCAAGATAAGTTAAGTCTCTTGTCATATCACAATAGCAAGAAATATATTTAACATCTTGATATCCAGAAACATTATGTACCCAAAAAGAAAACACTGCTTAATAACTGTTAAGGTTATATAGCAAAAAATATTTTAAATTTAAGGTAAGTCAGGCAAAATGTACAAAGACCCAATATACATTGTGAAGTTTTAGCAAACATAACATTTATACATTTTGGTTCCATTCTGTAAACTAAATTAAGAATGTAAGTATTGCATATGCCTTTGTGAAATATACAGGATAGAGAATATTTTATTATTTTGTCAAGTTGGTTTCTTTTTTAAGTTGCTGTATGCAGTTTAGCCATTTGTTTTAGTGGCATGAATTCTTAATTGATACAGAGGGATATCTGAAAATAGAGGCATTCAAAACACTGAATTCAGCAGGTACCACACTCAGTGCTGGTGGGGGGTGGAGAGGGGTCAAACAGAAAATGTCAAAGGTATGCAGGATTTTTTAGTTCCAGACTTGAAGAAGCAGCATTTTAGAATGTCTTAGAACCGCTTATAGCATTAGTATTAGAGAAAACCTCAATCAGATCAGATATTTTAATTGATTTTAGATCTAATATTGTATTAACCTATGCATTGCTGTGATTTAAGACCCCAAAAATTACACTGAAAAATAAAGTGTGCCATGGAGTAGGGAAGGAATTAGTTTACATTCATCTTTGTCTTGTAATACAATCCTCAGTTCTAAAAATTCAGCATGTAAGCAGGAAGACTGCATTGCTGTTCATTGTATTTGTAAGACATTAACTCTTGTCTTCCTCAGAAAAAAAATCCCATAAGAAGATAATGCATTGTCAATAGTGAAGTACAGGTTCCACCAAGCACGATGATTAAAGAAAAAAAACCAAAAAACATGAAAGAGCCTCACATAACTCATAACTTAGTAATACTTACATGTCTATCAGAGCAGGCACTGGTGGGGTACCCTTAAAATGTACACAAACACTTCAAGCAAAGGAGAAAGAAGGTGGCATGACATTCTGCTAGTCTGGTGCAACAGTTATATGCGACTTTTGTGACAGTTGCTGCCACACCACTCAGATTTTCAGGCCACTGGAAATGTGATGTACAGTTAGCCTTGAAAAGAACTCAGGATAAGTGACTGCAATGGTTCTTCTTCCCTGTAGTAGTGCCTGCAGCTACAATGGTGCTTTCTTGGTAAAAGGCAAATATCAGGACTTTATAGATGGCAAGATAATACTATGTTAACATTAGCTCTTGAATCTGCCTGATACCCATTATCATCCCTGCATTCCTAGCATGCTTATGTGGATTTTTGGTTACAAGAAATGCAGCTAAGAACAGTTAGCTGACAAAAGTGAGTTTGTAAATAGAAGAAAAGGCTTTTGCAATCTGAAGTACCTACATAAACACCTACATAGAGAGGATTAAACAAGTGTGTCAAAGGTACAGAGATACCCCTAATACAGGTTGATGTTTTTAACTTATGTTGCTTCAGTTACACATTTTATACTTTTTAACTACTCTGAATCCTCTGTCCAAGTCTGATTCACAGAGTTTCATCCCATTTTAGACTTTTCAGTGCCCTGTTTAGGCTTTGTCTGAGAAGTAAACCCTGCGGCTAGTGATTCAAAACCCAGCAGCAGCAGCTGTACAAGTTGCAAGTTCAGTAAGGCTGGCGACCGTTCTTGAGAAACTCAGCACAGAGATAAAGGAGCTCCTGTCGTACACCAACACTGCAAATCCGGCTTTACTTTGAACTGAGGTAGTACTGTCGTAGGCTTGAAATTATGCCAGTAAATACCAGATCTTGCTGCTTCAGCAGGTGTTACAGAATCCCCTAATATGCCAGAGAATAAATACAGTTTGTCTTTGAAAAAAAAGAAAATGAAGGCATTGGCCATTAGTTAAAGAGGCCGGCAGAAAAGTTCCTATGATTCAAAGAGCATCTCCACCTTCTGTCGAAACAGCAGCAAAATGGTAACATAGATGCCATGGACAGGTAATGAGTTAGGCAGGTTGCCTTCCCTTCCTCCCAGATTTGTTGTACGGTTTAGCCCACAACAGTAGAGCAGCTGTTAGGACCAACACTAACAACAATAAAAAGTAAACGTTAAGCAGCTTCAGTTCCCAAAAACAAAAACCAAAAAAACAAATAAACAAAAAGGTATATGCCGAGCAGCTTCTTTGAATGTTGTACTCTGTTGTTTGAGGTCATGATGAGAAAACTAATTCCTTCACTCTGAAAAGAAAAATGAAAGAAAGTCAATCAAAGCTGCAAAAATTTATTCATATATATGATACAGACAACACAAAAAATACCATGAGAGATGATTCAGATTGGGTTTTCATGTTGAAAAAAAGCAGCTATTCAATAACTTCTTTCATATTTGTATACACCATAAGGCATTGCAAAGGCAATAAATGGAGTATTCCCCAATCTAACACCAGTCCCTTTTGTCAGAACCTTTCAGCCAAGGCTCTACAGCAAACTGCAGGACAAAGAATGGATTGGAAAACCTGACACAAAATCCCCCCCACTCAAGTTGTGACCATCACAGTTTTTTGCATCAGGGGAAAGGAAAAGAGGTTGGAGAAAATAGGTACAAGCTTAACTCTTTCTTTTTTGGTCAGCTGGATATTACAAAAAGCTTTCCATTTCTGGACATTAAAAACAAGTTTGAGAAAAAACAAGTTACCTTGTCTTTAGGGAAGAAGTCTACTAAAAACATAGGCAAAGTAGAGAAAGAACCTTCTTTTAATTTAGTTATTTGATTTACTAAACAACTATTAATCCAGAAGTAAAAAAAAATAAGTAGATATGCAAAAGGAAAGAGTCTACTCCCAATTACTGACTACAAAGCTACTTTAAACAGTCAAGGTGAATTATGCAATAAAACAAACTGATTACAGTGAGACCCATTCTATTTTAAAGAATACAGTTGACTCTTGTAGTGTTTCTTCATTGCAAAGAATTAACAGATAGCATGTGCCTACCCCACAAAGGAATATTGTTATTTATTAAATCACAGCATTAAAATAATTTGATATCATGGCCATTAAAAATCAAAATGTAATAGTTACAGCAATTCTCTTTGTTGTGTATTGTCTCCAAGTTTACAAGTTAAATGAAAATTTTAGTTAGATGATGTATTATATGAGTTTTTCTAAAAACAAGTTATTTGGAATATTTTGGGAAAAAACACTAGAAAAGTCTCTAGTTTTGACTGTATTGATACAGGAAGTCAGTATTCCTATATATTTTACTTCCTTTGGAACCACAAAACCAAAATAAATTAGATACAAAAAATGGATGTCAAAGTAAGCCCAGCACTTATCAGTGCAAGTTTCAATCCACATAAGCCTCCGATAAACCAATACAAAGCTTTTTCCCTCTCAAAAACAAAGGCTGATGTATCTTGGCATACATGTAAGACTTGCTAAATTACTTTGAATTTCTGACAGCTAAGGTTTACTCAAGGCATTAGTCCTGCTGGAGTCAACTGGAGCCACTATATGATCAAACACTTAGGATATTACTTGGGATTTTATTTCATGCCACATCTTGAGATGAATTAATAGCTTAATAAGACCAAAAGGAAAGTGCTTCATTGCCCCCCACCCACTGCCACCTCCTTGCTGCCACTTTTCTGATCAGAAACTAAGTCAAATCTATCCATTCAATCTTCAGTAAATGAGTTTTCATTGTTTGTTCTGGACGGGTGTTTCAAATTAAGAACTTGAACTGGCTTATGGTGCGTCTGTGGGGGAGCTCCAAATCTGCCAACACCATCCTGAAGGGCTGCATAGGTGAACATGGGGCAGGATAGACAGCTCTCAGATGGGAGCAGCAATTCCTCATTTGAGGAATAAACACTTAACAAACCACTTTGTTCCCATTTTTGTTCAGGGAAGTACCATAGATGCACCATGTAGGCGAACAAGCGAGTGTTCAAAGGTACATGCTAACTCTGTGTTACTGCTTTCCTCCTTCAAATTTACATTCCCCAAAGTGATAATGTGAGTGAAAGCCAAATAAAATATTTTTTACAAAATTAAAATTTTTACAAAATTAAAAATCCATCTTCAGAGAGGAGAAATTGCTGGAAAATGCAAAAGATACAAACAAGTATGGTGCCAGAAGTATGCCAGTCTAGGGCAGACATGAGGGATGAGTAATAGCAACTGAGAATATCTGATGTTGTTCTCACAGTATAGCAGGCCCTGTCCAGTCAGAATTAAACTGGAGGAGGTGAAGTGGCTGATGCTTCAAAGCACTTCCATACTTAGTTGGCATGGTTTTGTAGGTGGGTGATAGGACTGTGTGCACAAGTCTATGGCCTTATGATGCAATAAACGCATCATCCAATGAGTCTATAATGATGACCTGTAACCCAAAAAAACCCCAAACATAGTCTTTAATAATAAAACTATTTCCTCCAACTTCAATAAGCTTTGAATCACGTTTAGAATAAGCTTTGAATCAATAAAGGAAAAATAACTACTGTTACCACTTGACCGATGTAATAGCAATGTCAGCTTCAGAGGAAGCATATTTGAAAAAAAATTGCAAGTTCCATACCAAAGTAAAATCAAAAACTAACCAAACAACAAAAAAACCCCAATATCATGTTTATTTTTACTTCAGTGATTAGTATCATTTATTTCAAGCCTCAGGTCAACCTTCCACTCACACAGCAAGTCACAGCAGTACACACCGTCCTTATCCAGGAACTCAAAATTCCTACAGCACATGAACATATTCTTTGGTAGCTTCATTCCCCATAGGCATGCACTAATCAAAATGCAAAGTCCAGCACTGTGTCAATACTGAGGTTTCCTCTTGGTTTTGGGCTTTATTAAGAAAAGCATCCATGATCATTGCCGAGTTTCCAAAACTACTTTAAGTCATCTGATTCTACCAGTGCTTCTCAGGGAATAAATCAGAGAATAAACACACACACAAGGTGCTATGAAACTACCAAATACTCACAGACTTGCTAAATACACTGTGAAGAGAATACAATGGTTAGTCAATTAAAGATCTACTCTGCTTATTAATTTTCAAAGTCAGTAAGCAGCAAATACAATTTTTTTTTAATTTCTAAAAATAATTCTCATCTGCTAACAAGCACGCAGGCAGAAACAGTTATTCATGTGGCTTGTGGCAAAACACGTTGCTGGTTATTCATAATCAGTAAATTTATTCCACTGGCAGTGTGACTGCCAGAGCACATCAGGCATTGGACACAGAACCCCCAGCTCTGCTGCAGGCTTCTGCCCTGACTCTAGGCAAATCACTCAGTGGCTTTATCCCTTTGTTTCTCCTCCCCATGTAGTCTGCCAAATCAATTAAGGCTGTGATTCCGCTAACTAACTTTTCCTGGAAGAGCAATCTTAGTGATACAACCAAACTGGAGGTCAGCAACATGTACATCTGCAGACATCAGGCCAGGCCATTAGCACAACCCAAGGAAGTGAATCCCACTCACAGAGAGGTCTCTTTGGTACACCAGACACCTGAGAGGAGATGTATGACCCTGGGCAAAGCTGCTGGCCACCCAGAAAGGGCCAGTGTAGCCTCCATCAGCAGGTTACACTGCCCTCCCAGCATTCGAGCTTTCTCCAGCATCAGGAATTGTGTGGCTGGGCTCCCAGCAGGAGATGGGTCACAGGCAACCACACAGCTTGGAGCCTTGAGCCTTGGCAGCACCATCCCCACACCCACAGCAGCCTGTGTCTGCAGGCAAGTGGAGCAGAGAGGGGGGCTGAGGGTGGGAAGGAACAGCACAGGTCTGATGGTAATAAACCCTGCTGACCAGGCACTGACAGCAACCAGAGCTGGTCTGAACCGCAGCCTCCGAGGGCTCCCTTACTGAGGCATGGCAGGAGGCACACACATCATAAGGTCACAAACTTGGCCAAGCACCCAAATGCAGATGCAGCCTGACTGCTACCCAGGATACTACTGGGAAGTGCACAGTGGGAACCAAATCCTGACCCAGCTCCAACTCTCATTAGGCAATGCAATGAATACTGTACTTACCATCATAGGTAACCCTGCTAAAGATAACAGTACAACTCATGTGCTGAGCTATGGCTCTCCACAAGTAATTCCAGAGAATCTGTGCTCCACTTAGCAGGACTACTCTTACCAAATAAAGCTGGGCACAGACACTTTCAGAGGAACAGCTTTCAATCAGAGTTTAAACATTCACTTTACCAACACTTTGCAGGAAAACATGAAGTAGTATGCTCTAAAAGTTTACAAAGCTCACAAATAATACCCATCCAAAGTAAAATGTTTCCACATTTAATGAGAAAAACAAGTTAAACCATGAAATGAAAAAGCTACAAGCTTTTAAACAAGTCATGGTTGATCATAATTGGAAACACTCTGCACCAAGTAACTAGGCTCTTTTGATATGTTATTCCACTAAGAAACAGTACATGATGTTGTTCAAATTTATCTCTTGTTTCATGAATTTACAAAAGCAAGCATCTGGTCAATACAGATTCTTCATGACAAATAATAAAAAAACCCACTAAGTTTCTCTAGAATATTAAAGTAGGGATTCGGCATCCACAGTAACCTATATTAAAATGAGCTTGACAGTACTTTTAACTCTTGTGTCAAATGGTTAGAATAGTATCACTTTTAACTGCATTAATATAACCATGGGGAAAGATTAACTTTTAAAGTGGGAAACAAACTGCTATTCTATCTGGAAAAAGATGTTGCATGTCAGTACCTACAAATACCTTTTGGGTTTGTATGCCCGAGCATACTGTCAAGAGGTTAAAATGTTCATCTGCTGTCATTGACAAATCCTCCTCTATTTCTAATGAGCAGCAACTTTTAACCAAAGGTACTAAAAAACAAAAACAAAATTATTTGTATTTGATACCATATATTTACATGGTAAATACTTATTTTACCTATGATCTTGCATTGGAGTTTAAGCAGTTGAGTCTATAGTAGAAGTACAGATGAAAATGTGGGCTATGTTTAGTTGACTTCAGAATTTGATATAGTTTGTGTTTCATATAATTTTGTCAAGGTTCTTATATATTTTGTAGTACTAATAACTAAACATTAAAATGCAATTATGTGGAAAATAAAAGGATTACACTTACAAATGTAATTATAATGAATTTCTAGTGCTGGTCCAGAAATACATTTTCCATATCAATCATAATAAATATAGGCACTTCTAATTTAAAATTAAGAAACTGAACATGCTCATTTTTCCCAGAATTAATTTAATACAGCTGTGATTATATCTCTTAATTTCAGAGCTACAGCCAATGTCTACTATTAAACAAGTTTGTATGGATGGGATTTAATCCCATGCTTAGGGATAAAATAAATTAGATAGAAACCCCTCAACATAGTATTATCTGAAATATGTTCAATTATCCTCTCCCTTGCAAGTTGGGTATACAACCATTCAAAAGCATTACATGAAATGAAACAAAATCAAGCAGCTTTCTCTAAGTAAACAAAATGCTAGAAAATAAAAATGTTTATTTCTTCTGCCCTTCTCCTGGGAGTTTGTAAGAAGGACAGAAACACATAGGCAGCAGCAGATGTGGAAAATACACAGAAAATTTGCCACTGGAGAGATTTGTCTGTGGCAGCGAGTCAAAGAGCTTCTGCACAATACACACACATTTAACCATCGTGGAACAACAAGTCATGCTCTTGGCTGATGTATAATTTCACATTATCATACATGTGAAATTGCCTCCCACCTTCTAACCATCACACTATTCCCATATCAGTGCAGATTCAACACCCAGCACCACAAACATGGCCTCAGGGAGTGGCTGTTGGCTTGAATTGACAGCTCTGTTCACTACACCAAGGAGAAAGCACAGCTTTTCCCAGGTGCAGCCTGCCAGCAATGTGGGAACTCCAGCAATGCCACTTTGCACACAAAGCGAGGCTGAAGTTTCTTAAGTGACTGAATTTTTGCAAAACAATATGCTCACCTTCCAAGTGATGAAGAGCAAGGCTGGAAGGGATCAGTGACTAACATACTGAACTACCTACCAACCCCATCTCTGGAGACACAACAGCAACTGAATCAGCATGCCTGCCCCAAAAACATATACTAGGCAATACTCAGCTAAATTCTACCAAACTCTGTGTGTACCTCTGCATTTTTGACCTACTCACCCTATGAGGAGCCAGCCATTCCAACTCCTTAGTGTCAGGGGAAAGAAACAGTGATTTTCAAGCAACAATTTTTCTGCCCTATTTTTTATTGGGCTCTGACGAATAAGAGTTCTGAAAGATCTCAAACTCTGTGAGGTATACAACTTGATGTACCTTTTAGGAACAGAGATGATATCCTTTGACACACCTTTCCAGTTGCTGGAAGTTTGCTCAGCTGGGATGTCAAAGGCATATTTGCACCTCTTCTAATTTGTATCAGTAGTCATTAACAAGGTCAACAAGTTTTGACAAGGAAGAAGAGCTCTTGTGAAGCAGAGCTTGATATTCTCACACAACTGCCAACTGAAATGCCATCAAAGTTAGTTGTCCTATTTCCAGCAGGTAACAGTGAGGTGGAAAAAAAAAACAAACAGTACAATCAGACTTCTGGTGGAGATCCACAAGTGAGAGCTTGACTGCCATTCTAGATAACACTGGACAAATACCAAAGTTCAAGAACTGCTCCTGAGCCACTAGGCTGAAAACACATGCCTGAAAACACAACATTAAAACGTTCTCAAAGAGTTTAAAAGCATGCTTTTTCCCTCTCCCATTTGGGACAAAAAGTAATCTTTTCCACTGGTTAAATTGAAGAAATATTCATATTAAAATTTTAAATAGTCATAGGAGCCGCTCATGTAAGTTGTGGGAAGTCATGTTCAGTCTCCCTTTCAGTTACAGTCTTTCTTTCCATGACAACAGCTGCAGTAAGAAAAAACAAGAGCATTCTATCAAAAAATATATGGTTAAGACAAGTCATAAGGTGGTGAGGGGGAAAAGATGACTGAGATCTTTTTTCAGACAGAAAGGTACTGGACACTGGTCAGTCCCAGGTAAGTGCTCTTGCCTTACAAATATTGTGGAGAGGGGAACAGAAACACTACATCCAGGCACTCTTCCAAAGACTAATCCCTGCCTCCATCACTGCCAAATGGGCTTAGACACCTAGTATCAAAAGAGGCTTCAGATTTACAAGAGAATCCTAAAGGAAGACATTTATCTTCCAGAGAGCAGAATGTTTTAAAACACAAGGCTCTCCTCAGCTTTCACAGTCAACCACCCTCCTGTTTTGTAAACTGACCTCCAAACAGCTTACCAAGGAGACAAACACCCCTGGCATGACATACATTCACTGAGGCATCTCACCTGCCACCTAAACACACTGGATGGTCACACACTAAATGTTAGCTGGCTACTGCAGCTTCTGGACTTTCAGGTTAGGAGATACACCCAGTGAAATGCATCCTCTTGCAGAAGAGATACACAGGGAGAGAAGTGAGGGAAAAAGCAAGCAGGGAAGGCGTAAGAGGAACAACCTGGCATGCACAGGAAGGCAACCTTTTCCCTACAGCTTTCTCTTCTTGCTACATCCCCACTTAAAAACTCTTGAGCAACCTGAAGAAGGATAAACATTTTAAAGGATTGTTTTCCAATTTTATCAATACTTTCCTAGAAATCTTTTGTGGCCTCACCCTTGTCAACATGAATCTGTCAGTAACAGGGAAGTGAGCCTAAGGTGAAGCTAGGCAAGAACTTTCATCATGTTCCATGATGAAAATACATCACCATTCCCTGAAACCATTTAGTGAAGTGAGCAATACAGCACAGAAGTGCTGCACTGAAGCAGGTTATACTCTCCCCAATCCAGTTTCCTCTGACAGTGGGTCAAAATCAGCTGCATACAAAATCCAAGATATGGATTTTGTGAATGAAGATACTACCCAAAGTTCTCTTTACTTTCTAATGATTTACCTATAAGGACAAGCCAGCTTGTTAAAGATCATGAGCCAAGCTCTTCTTTATTTCCTTGGTACTGTAGACTAGCAGCCCTTGGCTCGGTGTATACTTTCTGAAAGCCAGAATCACAAATTTAGCAGGGTGCCCCAACCCTATTGATTTCAACACCTTCACATTTTTCTGCCTTAATACTTATCACTCTACAGAATGCCACAAAGTCTTCTTGAAAACAGCCACTCTAACACAATCCCCCAGCAGATAGTTCCCACTATTCCTTCAACACACAGTCCCAAAATGATGTCTCAAAGAAGGACACTTGTGGATTTGTTATTTACAAATTTTCTTCTATTCTCCTTTGCATCAAATACTTTGCTAAGAAATGCTGGAAAAGAATTTAAAATATTTTTATGTTGCATTTTTAAAACAAACATGGGCATGTGTAAGTTCTTACTCTGACTTTAATCTAGAGATGAATTAGTGTTTCTTTCTGTAGTTGATATGGATTTTATTGCATAAAGAAGCTGGTATTATATTAAGACATGAAAGGAAAAGATGTATTTTTGTCACATGGACATGATAAATATCATCTACATATCACTCCCAGAGGCTAACTAATACTCAGTAGGAAAGCAGAGGCAAAAAGCTTAGTGAGCTGTTTAGAAAAGTAATTTAGGTGGTTAAAACTTATCTTCTGAGAACACCAGTTTCAAAACTGGATGCTGGTCATAAAATAATTTGTGAAAGCAGAAAGCATATAATTATGTCCTCTTTCTTACCCATACTTTACTTTCTTTCTCAAGCAAGAAACAGAGATTATTCTGAATGAATGCAATTGTTGCCAGCTCCACTGGATGCACCTTGAATCCTCCCCATCTAACAGTTTACTGCAAGGAAACTGAAGCAAGCCCAGAATGATCTGCTCTGCAAGACCAAGCAGATGCTAAAGCTTTGCATTTTTAAGAAAGGTAAAAGTGAATTCAGAGCACCAAGTCTTCCAACCCTCAGGAACTAGAACATGTGAGACATGCAATCAATCTCAGTTTAGACAACAGAACTTATTTTTTTCAGCCATGAGACTGCTGTAGAAAATATTACCTTCCTCAAGAAAAAACAAGCAAAAAAGTCCAAAAATCCCCCAATCTGTTAAAGTATGAAAAATACTATGCTCTCAGAGCACAGTGTGCTTTCACAGCACTTTTCTCAAAGCTTCAAAGGGATTTCTTTAAAAAGATCCAAAAAATTAGTGTCAATTACTTGAAACATTACTAGCTCCAGTGCAAGATACACTTTCTTCTGTAATTACCAGAGATCTCAGAAAATATTTACAGAAACAGAGGTGTACTCTACTCTTTCATCAGTTTTTTCCTCCTCTCCCAAGTGCTCTTACACAGGTGTCTTTGTTTTGTTTTATGGCTCCCCATATTTGCTGCCAGCAAATATATTGATAAGCAACCAATTACACTCAATTTTTTAAGAAAGGCTCACCAGTACCAATAGAGCATTTTTTAAAAATACATTTTACTTACAGCAATATGTTTGACCACACAACTATGTAACTGACACTCACATCTTTCTGAAATTGTTCAGAAATCATGCTGCCAGGACCGTTTCTATAAAACAGATTAAAACCCATTTTTGTCACTTAAGATAGAATACTTTAGAGTTTGGCTCTAGTCCCACAATGCTTAACAGAGAATTCCCCTAAATTTCAGGGAGGCTTTCCAGCACATCAACACCTGCATACATTTTCTCCTACTGCCAATATCCCAGCTCTTTAATGCTGCTTAGGACGTCAGGTGTGATGAACACCCCAGGGTATCATATTAAGGAACTATGACCTCCTGTAGGATACAATGCAGTAGCTGAAACTTTATAAAGCTATGATGCTGTTCTAGAAGAACAGAAAGATCACAGGCACTGCCATGAAGAAATGCTTTGCAGAACACCAGTGCTTCCCCCAAGGCATCTGCACCTTTAAAGCCCAAGTTTGCCTGCAAGCGCCAAGGCCCGGATCCTGTTGCGTAAGTCACATATTGTGATTGACTAGGAAATATATTGAAAAGTGTTCAGCCAACAGTGCAGAAGCTGCACAGCTAGAGAGAACACAAATCCCTTTTAATTTCACATTTACTGAACAAGTACAATATATCATCAACTAACTAAAGTACAGTCCAGGTCAAGCAAGAATGCCTAACTATGCCAACTGGTCCACAAACAAATATCAGTCTTATTTCAAGTCCTTCTGCTTAAAATAAGACACTGCACAGCATGGTTGATCTCACAAGCTGCAGATGTCTGGAAGTGAGATGTTCCATTTATGCCAAGCATACAGCCTCCCTCTATGGTCAAGGGAGGTGGTTTTGTGCCAATCTCCAATCTCGAGAGGCTTTGACCAGCCTCGCCAATACTGAAAAGGCACCTGTATCCTTTTAATGACTACTCACAGAAGACAGATCCTTCTGTGAAGAGTAGTGTTTTGGTAGGCTCCTAAGGTGCAAATGTAGGCACTACACAGTTATTACTACAGTTCTGCATTAAGTGCAACAGCATTGGCTAGATGAAAAAGAACCACTATATACTTAGAAATCTAAACCAGGAACACGGACCCTTAGGACATCCTGGAGACATCTGAGTTGCAATCTGCAACACAGAAGACATTAAGCAGCTTCACTTATAACACATACATGAAGGTCCCTTAAGATTCTCATGTCCTGTAGTTAACCTCTAGCCTCTCCCTTTTAATTAGAGTCGTGTCCATCAGACCTAAACAGGATCCCAGCACAGCTGAATTTCACAAAACCTATCAAGAAAAACACAGATAAATTGCCTCCTCTGGAATATCCTCCCTCAGCTTGTAAATAATCCCATTCTGTATGGGCTAAACAATCCTACCAAAACATTTCTACAGCAAACACAAGCTGCTTGTTTACAACAAAGGAGAAAAATCAAGCAACCAAGCAACCTGAGGCACTAATAAAAGATACAGCAATTTTGAATGTCTCACTTTGATGCTTCAGCCTCTTCAACAACCATCATCAAAAAAAAAAAAAAAATTCAGATTCAATCTATGTTTGAGACAAGAGACCACAGACACACTTTCCTATAGAGCAGCAATAAGTCTTGGACAAGATCATATGACCATGTCCACAAAAGATATATGAAATAAACCCAGCTTGAAAGGTTGTAAATTACTGGCTTCTCTACATCAAAGCTTTTCAAATTACAGTACAAAATACTCTGTGGACTGTATTAGAGGTCCTTATTTCCAGTAACTATTTTTAGCTAAAATACCTTGAAAAATTAATTGAAGCAATTAATTATTACTATTACAGAAAGATATTATGTGGTTACAAATGGCCAAAAAAATGACCTATGACAAAGACGAGAAATGGTTCTGAGCTTCCCTATTAATATCGCATCACTGCTACAAAAAATCTTGGAAATCTCTGTCAAATTAAAAGTTACCACACTCCAGAAACAGGAAAGTTAAAGAATATTATCACCATCTACCCCAAGAAAAACACAACTACTAGGAAAAAACCTCCAGTAGCACATGATTCAATGAAGAAACAGAATTTCAAACTTAAAAGACAGATGGTAGGGCTGCTCATAACCACCACTACAGTCATAGCCATTGTATACTATATCCTGTACCACTTATTTTCAATGTTTTTCCTAAACTAAATCAGAATTTACACAAGTTCCTCTTGCTCCTGAATTAAATTAAAATTATGAAATATGAGACAATTTTTTTTTTATGTATCAAGCACAAACAAGGCTAATTCTTACATGGTGTAAGAAAATAATGTGTATCTAATGCAAATAATGAGTTTATGTACTTTAAGACATACTAAAATGTTTGACACCAGAATCAAAACTAAGATCTTACTCAGGTACACACACACATACAACACAGCTATACTAATGAATAAGATAAAGCCACTTCACAGCCCAATAAAACAATGGGTTTACATGGTAAAAAAATTAAATTAAGATTGCAAAAAGATTTAACATATAGACTCAATAAAAGACTTCTTTGTCCACTGTTTTGACACCTTCAGCAGAACTTAATAAAACTTCGTCTTCAGAATAGAATGAAGTGTCAGTTGCTCAGGTAACCCATAGAAAACAAATGGGAAAACCCCTCAAAAGACAGGCAAAAAATGAATGCCTGATAAAGGGGTTAAGACACCCAACTAAAGACAGGATGCACAAACTTCATCCCAGTAGGGGTGGAGAGTTTAAAGTTGTCTCCTATGCATCACTTCTCAAAAAAACTATTTCCTATGAACATGTTCCAAAGTCCCAACACCTTTTCTTTTTTATTGTTACAAACCCTTCATTGTATTTCTCCCATGCCTTATTAAGGATACAGCATAAGCTGCACTAAATCAGTACTATTTTTCAGCAAAGTAGAGTAGAACACTTTAGCAAAGTAAGTGGAAAACCAGCCCAAATCTACTTGACACAAAATATCATGGAAATAGCTCCCAGTATGTGTTTTTAAAACAGTAAGTATAAAATGTTGTCACCCTGTAAAAGTGACAACGGCCAATCTATGAGAACACAGAAAATTGAAAACATCTACTAAGGAGTGAGAGGAATAGAAAATATTGCAGCATTTTCTCTTCATGTGAGAACATAGCATCCACATGGCCAGTATGGCAAGTTAAAGCTTGCCATGTTCATGACTGATGAAACAGACTCAAGACTTAAGGAATAATTTCAGACTCAGAAGAGACTCTAAATGGCCCCTCACAATGACTCCATCAAAAGCAGCCTGGTATCCAAACATCCTACACAGCTCATCCACAGCACAGTCCTGCTCTCTCTGCATTCAGGCACAGCAGCTCCACTGTGCTCACTCAAGCTGCAAGATCTAAGCTGCTGTTTCAACTTCCTCACAGAGCCAAGTGTACATGTACTAAAATAAATGTCCATCAATTTACTTCCTGAGGGCTGAATCTGACTTCTACTAAAAATCAATAATATTTCGCTACTATCAAGTTCAGATCTTTTTTTTTTTTTGAATAACAGATATACTATCTCATGCTACCCCATCTTACAAACCTTTCTGTTGACTGTCCCTTGAATATTCACACTAATGGCAGGGAAGGAGTAGTATGAGGGAAGAGAGGACCTAAACTAGAAATCATTTACAGTGCTGAAATACATCAGTGCATTTGTAGCTGGAAGTCATCCTATTGGCTAACATTCAACATCCAATTATCATCAATTTATTTATTTATTTAGAGTCCACACATTTATATGAAAATGCATCATTCAAGGTTAAAGTTAAAAGCTCATTTTTACTGAATTTTCATTTGACATTTGAAGATTAAAACAGAACTGTATAATAATAATACTCCATAGATATCCAAAAGAAAGCAGTATTATCTTAGCACTCAACAGAGCAAGTTAAGAGCTTCTCTGGTATTTGTGAGACTAACTGCTAGACTACTGGGACTGTAAAACAGTAAGTACTAACAGTTTTAAGTTTATGGCCGATTCTTTCAAGTATTCTGTGCATCAGGGTCATATATATGTATATATTTATTTATTTATTCCTAATGCTCACCCACATAGTTAATTTTCTATAACTATTGTTGAAGTCATGAGCACTAATTCTGTAACTTCAAATTCAGAAAATCAGGTAACTTTGTATTGTTATCCAAGATTGACTACAAATGCGAACATAAATGTTTTAAGTTTTATGCTAGATTAAAACTAATTAGTTGTAAATAATTTTAAACTAAGTGACTTTTCATAGTTCACAATGGTAATCACCAAAACAAATCATTATCATTTATGTACATGATTGTTACAAATAAAGTGTAATTTTTCTTTTTGTTATGTTAAAGAGACAGTATTATTATAGTTCTATTTCATTAACTTTGGCAGAACTAATTGCTCAGTAATGAAAGCTGTTGTAGAAGATGTAAGTCCACCCTCCTACAAACTTTACAAAATGTTTATGATGTAAAAATGAATGATGTTATAACACAACTGAGTGTAACTGATTTTCAGGAGAACTCTACTTCCACCTTCCAGTTCTAAATCTCATTATTCCATCACAAGATGTCTTTTTCAGGTATAAGTGAAAATTTTGGTTAGACATCACCTGATTTTGGTTTTCCTTTTCAAGTAAACTAAAAACAACTCACTGGAGATTTTGAAAAAATCACTAGCAGAGGAACTAGCAAAAAAATTACATAAGAAATTCACTCCGTAACTCCTCAGTATTTGCAAAGATCACAGTATTTGAAGCAGTCAGCTTGGTGATGTAAAAGTTTTGCATTAATTAGAAAACTGGTGAGGTTTGCATCCATTTGTCAATTCTACTCTTATTATTTTAAATAATGCTAAAATGTAACATTACCAGTTATTACCACTAATTTTCTACAGACTAAATTACCTCTGTCAGTGATGGCAGAGTAAACCAAAACCATTATTTTTTTCTTGTTCTTGAGCATCTATTCAATATCACTGCCTTCTACGTAAGAGTTAAGCCTAACCCAGCCCCAAAAGACTATGTCCTGTTCAATCAATATCCTGACTTCTGGTGAGAAAAAGCCTAGATTCAAAGCAAAACCAAACCAAACAAAGAAAAAAATCACAAATAAACAAACAAAAAAACAAAAACAAAACAAACAAAAAAAAAACCCAACCCAAAATAGAAAAAAAACTATTCATAATTCCAATTCCCTACCTTACCTCGACAATGCCACTCAATTTAATGAGGTAGACATCATGACTGTCATAATTTAAAATAATATACTGCCTCAGTGGACAAATCAAAGCCAGCTTAGATCTTATTTCATTGACATGATTTTCCCACTGTTACTAGAATGATTTATTGATTTGTCTTTGACTGAAGAGAATCAAAGTTCTCTGCCTCAAGTTGCACTTACAGTGGTGTTCTTAGTCTACTTTCAAGTACCTGAGAAACAGATTTGGAAATTGAAACTCAATAGAACAGTGAGTTTTATACCTTACATTCATCATCACAGCACATATCAAACAAATTGTACTAAAGCATCACTTGGCGAAAGCTTGGAAAATTCTCTGAAGTGCTCTACTGTTTCTAAGAAACTTCTGCTGTTTGTGATTATCAGCAAGTTTGCTATTTTGGCATCGCACTAGAGCCCCAGTGCCTCCATTTCTGACCCCTTCAAACAAAAACAAGCTGCTCAACAATGTCTAATCCGTGCGTCATGTAATCCTGCTTAATACCCTACAAACTCTGGGTAATATTTGGGTAGTTTTTAAATTTAGCAAAGAACATCCTGGCCTAGTTCAAAGATACCCTTGCCTTGGGTAGTGTCCCCTAGAAACATCGCCCACACTAGTTTCAAAGAAGAAATGCAAACGCGCACATAGGCGCAAGAGAAATGAACAAAAAATAAAAGCAGAGACTGTGGTCTAATGTCATAATGAAAACACATAAAATTACAAATCAAATTATTGAAATGGGAATGCATTATGCAAGCACCAAACACACCACTCAAACAATTAAAGAGACATTCTGACTTTCTAGCAGCGCTCAGGGCCCCGTTTACCGGGCAAGTGCAGGCGGGTCCCTGCTCGCAGCGCGGGCAGGCAGCGCGGCAGAGGACAGCGCCCAGCCCGCCAAGCCACGCCAGCCTCCCTCCCACCAGCCCTGAGCCACCAACACACCTCACACTGCTCTGCCACACTAACAGCAAATCCCTTCTTTGAGACACCGCTTGCTTCGTGAAGCATCCTTATCTTACAAGTGGCTCATAACACAATCACTACCAAAGAGGTCTAAACCAAGTCCCGTTATAATTCTTCAGCCTACTGTCCTGCCTCAAACACCTAAGATCTCTCAGACCCTCACTGAAGGACAAATATGTTCCTATTTTGTTTAGGCTGTCAGGCAGACAGTCTCCAATCATTAGCCTCTTGTCAACAGCGATGCTGGGGTAGATTACTACTGTGTAGTGCTTGTAATGGCAGGTGCATGGCCCTGGGGCTGCCATCTGCCAGGAAGGAAGTGTTCTCCTCTAGGATGCTGAAGAGATTGACAAATAATGTAAACAAAACACTGAATCATTCCTAATCTATGCAATAAAGCTATTACATTACTCTTTTGCAGTGTAGATGTCACCATCAGAGGTGGGGGCTTAGGTTTGTGGCTTGGGTTGTTTTTTCCTTATTATTTTTTTGATTCATTTACTGAGATTAAAAACACACTCTGAAATAACTTTTATTTAACTGAGATGGGCAATTCTGGATTTGAAAATAAACAAAAAAAAATCCTAGCATCAAATGTTTATTTTGGAGATTCTCTCCCCACTGTTCACTTGTTACAACCCTCTTTCCAGGGAGTATTTACCTGCACTGTGAGCAAAAACTTGATTTTTTAAAATTACTATTTTTGATACAGCTATACACAATTTGGGGTCATCATCACTGATAAAAACAATTGAGAATGTTTTGAAGTATTTTTGAAGTAAAAATAGTAACAGAACTCCAAGTATTGTCCTTGGTCTTTTAAATTAATTTCTAAAGGGATTTCTCATAATCAGATTGAAAATTTTTCCTAAACAGTCCCAGTTTAGTATCCAATTTGTCACTTGAGCTACCAAGCAATAGCATAAGTCCGTGGAAATAAGCAGGGACTCACCTATTCTTCAGGAAAGTTGCTCATTAGTGTTTAACAGCCTACTACTGTCTTTGAGCCAGCCCCAAATGTTACTAGATGTGTTAGCACTTTTAACACATCAGGAAATACTTTCAAGTGACCCTCTGTAAAGATATAAGCAATCTTTGCATTGATTTTTTGAGGTTTTTATCAGGCTTGTAATACTCAAGTTTTAAAAGCTTGTGTTAACTACAAGCACAACCCTACAACTAAGGGATTCATTCTACGTGTATTAGTGTGGAAACTGCAAACACAATCTAAACCAGTAATCCTGGCTTTCTCCAATGCTGACACAGATGAAGGGGAAAATGCATGTTACTTTATAACTTGCATTTAGAAGACAATGGGAATCACCTCTGCTGGTTGTTTACTGCTGCTGGTGCTCCAGAGTCCTGGCAGACTGACTAATCCAAGAAGCCCACATGCTAGATAGCTAAAGGCAGTTGACACAAACAGAAGTGTAAAAAGAAAAAAAACCAAAACAACAACAAAACAAACAAAAAAAAACAAACAAGTTTTGCTTTGAAAACTCTGCTGCAGGAGAGCAAGTGTTTTCAACAACCAGCAACAACAGAACTATTGAGCTGAACTTGGCTTTTCAAAGCTGCCACTCTTGACCCCCTACATACATACACACAAAACTTTAAAAATAACTCCATGCCAGACAACAGACACAAAGAAAACATATCTGAACTCTGGAGGTCACTACACCATCTTCTGAAAACTCAAGGGATAATTCTGATTTCCATGAATACACAGATAACTTCTAAGCAAACACTGTAAGAAACTACAAAAAAAAAAAAAAAAAACCAGAGAGTTGTGAAACTCTCATAATTACACATCCTAATTTAACAAAGCAGTCAACATATACTCTTTAAATTGCTATTACACACTGTGTATCAACTTAATGTTAAAACTTCCACAAAATTTGCTACGTCATGACTAACACAATGAACACAGACAGAACATACAGACAACCAGTATAAGAAGTATACTATATTTCAACAAAATCAGAAGAAAAAAAACACAGATATAACTATTTTTTAGATGTTTATTACTTTAAAAAGAAACATATTAATGGTGCTTTTAGAGAAAAACTTATAGACAGAAAATAAAATACCTGCATGTAATTATGCTGCCATTTAACTGCTGAGTAGGGAGGGAAGATAGATTCCATACAGTAACTGGCTAATTTTTTCAGTGGATGCTTGCTGTGTTTCAGCTTATAAACCACTTCAGCATTCCAGTGTAATTAACACTATTTTAAAATAAGAGTAAATCAAGTGTAAAGAAACCCATGTTAGTCTCTCTTCTGAAAAAAATTTTAAAAAGCAACAAAAACAAACCAACCCCACCATATAAAACATGCCCTAATACTCTTTCTGCTCTAACACTCCTTTATTCTTCTTACTTACAAACGAACATTAGTCTCTGTAGCTATCTTGGAAGAAATCAAGTAATCAGAAGCAATCATCAACCTAAGCATTTCCTCTGCCTTGAGCAATGACTGTACTGGTTCATTTTAGAACAAACCCACCATTCAATTTGGTCTGTAACAATTTATCTTAAATGACTGAAAGTAACCATGACATTCTTCCTATGAGCAGTATAGCTAAACAATATAAAGTATAAAGCAAAAAAAAAAAGTCTAATAGATGTCTTGATATTCTATCTGCTTGTAATAAGCTGACACCCATATAATCAACATAATTTAAAATATTAAATGCTTCATTTAATCCTAGATAATTTCAGTTTACATTTTGTGTTTCATGAGGGGCCCTGCTAGGTTCAGATGTAACCATTTTGGTTTGGTCATCTGCAAAGTGTCATCTGAAAGACAGAAAGTGAATTTCAAGATGTTTAAAAGAAAGCCTCAAATTTTTAATTCTAAGTGTGAGTTAAAAACTCAAGCTATGTGAGTTATTAAAAGTAGCTCAGGTCCTTCTGCCGTTAGTTTGGTGTTCTCACAGAACTTAACAGTAAGAGCAACTACTACAACGGGTTTATTCAAAAAAGACTTTAAAAGATGTATAGATTTCTAACACAGCATTTAGTTCTTTTAATACTTTCAAGAATTCATTTTAAAATGAGCATTAATTCTGTAAAAGACACAAACGTTCTCATGTTGCTCTGAAAACCAAAACTTTTTGGCAGTTGGCATATGAAGAGGAGGCCAAAAAACAACTTAATAATACAAGTGTATTGTAAAGTAATCCCAAAGAAAAAGAAAGTTTACAACTTCCACAATGTAAAACACCATTAGAAAGACAGAGAAAGAGACTTCTTAAGATAGGCTTTTTTATTGTTTGGGTGCAACCATAAAACCCTCACAAAACTAAAAGCTAATTGACAAGGTGAATGCAAGGGGAGGACCATTATTATCAAAAATCACCTTATTACGATTTTAAGCAGATGCATTACAGATGGTGACTTCTTCAAACAAATCAAGGCAAAAGAAACTGACAGAAGAGGGAAAGAACCCTCAAGGTTTTTTGCATTATTACACATAGTATCTGTTCAATTTTAGAAAACTAGGCCAACTACTAGAAACATTTACAAGTTGAAAGGACAGAGCACTCTGTGAATGGAAAAGAAAACAAAAGTAAAGATAACTCTGGTGATTAAGGAAAAATCCTTATTATACACCCACTAAATTTAATGGTAATTTTAATTAAGAATTCCAGGATTACACAAAAAGGGTAAAATCTTAACCCCAATGAGACAGAAACAAAACTCCTATCTGACTTCAACTTTGACTTCAGAACTAAGATCCACCATAAAAAGTCACATCGTTGTTGAGTGTAATCTGTCATAAATATACTGGAATAAATAATTCACACTTTCTGAGAAAAATAAGTGTAAACATCTCCATAAATAATGAAATCCATACACAGTCCATGTTTCTAAGCAAAAAAGCAGTCATAATTTAAGAACAAAGGCCAGTTATTAGCAAGTAACAAGTTTTAACCCACCAATAACAGTATTATTTTATTCACATATCAGATGAAGGCAATTGTTTCTCCAACTCCTAAATATCTGCACATTTTTAGAACACAGTAAAACTAAACAAAGCCATAATTTCAAGCAACATTGTAACTGTTCTGATAGCAGCTGTGGATGCACTCTTTGCTCTTGCCATGACAGGATAATATGGACAGATTTCCAAAAGCAAAGCACTCCCTACAGCAGAGGCAAGTTACTGATAACAGAGAAACACACTACAAATGGAAGCCAGCCCCTTTAAATAATACAAATAATTTTCCTTAAAGCATTTATCCACATGAAAATATAACTACTCCTACAGACCTTAAGAAAGAAGTCAAACCGATTTTTACTTGTATTTTGCACAAATCAAAACCCTTAAAGAATAACTCAATGCGTGTTTTTTTAACATGTATTTTGCACAAAACAAAATATTAATTTTCTGAGACAGTAATTACAAGGAGCTTGTTTGTATACTCTATCTCACAACCTCCTGTTCTAAATATTAAACAGAAGTGGATTCTTCATAATTTCAGAATTTCTGCAAACCACTCTTGAAGTAAAACTTCTCACTTCTCTAATGCAGTTAAAAACAAAGTTGGAAAAAAGTGCAAACTAAACAAACGATGCTGATTATATAAGCTCTCTCTTGTGCAAATCAGTATTTTTTACAGAATTATATTTCCTGAAATCTACCCAAATTACTACTGTTGAAATAATCTTTTCTGTGCACAAAATACAGTTTTCTTTAAACAGAATGTTTCTCAGTAAAACATGAAATTCTTAGTAGTCTCCCAAACCACAGTGTCTGAAACTCAAATACATTAGCAAAATTCTGGGTGACTGGCAGAAGACCTTTCATAAACAAACTTTAGTGTGAAATCCCAATGAAAACCAAAAGGGAAACTAGGAAATTTGCAAAAGTTTATTATTTCATTAAACTTACACCAGTGAAGTCCTTTATGATGTATTTCTCCTTCCCCACGCTGTGACTTGCCCAGATTGGCTGCCACAAGTGCAATTAACCTGATGCCCCATTTTTGGTACCCAGCCCACTGTCGGCTGAGGATGCTGGTGGTGTGAGGTTCTTCCTTACTACCTTGACCTGACTCTCGTTCCATCCATCCATCCATCCATCCATCCCTGCATCCCGTACCTCTGAGTGCACCCTACAGGCTGGCACCCTTCTCAGGGAAGCGAGGTGCTGGAGAAGACAGCCCACCTCCTACAGATAGGGTCAATCCCAACGAGCCTCCCCGCACCACTCCTCCATGTGATCTGCGTTTAGAAGCTTACGGGAAAGAGGAAAAACAAACACACATGCAGATTAAATATTAAAATAAAGACAAGCCTATAACCGTCCTTGGACAAACACACGCAGCAGCAGCACTGAGCCCTCTCCGCTGTAAGCCGCGTACCACATGAACAGGGCAGCGTTCTCTGCATTATCCCTTTGTTTACAGGATGGGAAGGACAGCGGTCGTTTCCCTCTCCTTATCTGACCGCGCGCCGCTCCCATTCCCGCGCGCCGCCTGCTGCGGCCGCGCTCCCGCGCCGGGTTTTCCCGGCAACCGGTGCCCGCCCCCGCCCCCCTCAGGGTCCGCAGTTTGGGGAATGCTGTGGAAATAGCTCTTTCCCAACACCGGGCTTCATTTGCAATCGGGGCTGTAGGTGGCTCAAGACAAGCTCCTCGTTTCTGCGAAAAATCCGTTTGCAAAGCAAAGGGGCGTGATCGTCTGCGGGCGCCCGGGACCGCCATCCCAAGGCCGGGCAAGGAGAGCGGGGGCTGCAGCATCCGCACCGGGCCGGGCAAGCCGCAAGGATCCTGAAAGCGACCCCAGCAAAACTTAAAAGCAAGAGACAAATAAGGCCCGGCCCTCAACCCTTCCAGTCATTCAGAATAAGCCTTCATCTTTTCAAACTCTGACATTGCATTCAACAATCCTCTCGTCTTAATTAGGTTCAAAGCTTGCTCTGCAAACGGTGGGATCTCTCATCTTTTCCATCTTCCTGTACTTCCTATCAAAAGAGAAAATATTTTCTTCTTCAAAATCAACTAGCTACTAAGGAAACACAAGGAAAAAAAAAAAAAACCTGCAAGTGGCTCTTAGAAGCTTTTCCCGCTCACTTGTTATCGATACCTCCATCAGCACTGTGAACAGAGAAGCAATACCTACTCTCCTGACAAGCAACTACAACACGGCTTGTCGTTTCACCCAGCGATACCCATAAACACATATTACAGCTATCTATGCATAAGGGTTTGGCTATCATGTCTTGCATAAATACAAGAGCCAAGAGAATCCTTACAATTGTCTCATTATTAACTTTTCCTCCTCGACAGACTGGCTGTTCTGCGCCCTCCTCAACCAGCCCCCAGTTCTGCAGGAACCCTCACTCACTAAGAGAAGGTGGAGTACTGTTTTGGGGAAGAAGGAAGGGTATTTGTTTCTTTCCTTTTTTCTCAGCATAGCCAGCACCTAATTAAAGGAATAGCTACATAGGAATCGAAATCCTCTCTCACCCTAAATTTCCGATTTCCTCAGTTTGACACCCAACATTTGCAATCCATGAGCCATCAACTGGAACACTGTTACACACCAACACAGGCTGGGCCCTTAAGTGAAATACGCGACACAGCATACAACAGCTCAAGCATATAGTGACTTCTGGAAAGAATTGCCACTTTCAAAATTCACATTCCATGCTCACTATGATTTACTATTAAACTTTTGCAGGAGATAAGGTATTTCAAAACCGTGATATTAAATTTATCCTTCTCAATTTGATATTACAGACCTTCTCAGCTAGAGAGCCAAGGATTGTTTCTGTAATCTGACATCCTCAGTCAAACAATGCTAGTTTTAACTCAATCATTTTACATTTTTAAATAGTATTTAGAAGTTGCATTAACATAAACTATTTAGGTCACATTTCCAAACACTTTCCAAAATCTTACTTAAGAAACTTTGAATGCAGCCCAAACATAGAAACTGTGTAAACAGCAGCTTCTCGTGGGGTACCCAGAAGTATAAACACATAATAACGGCACAGTAGTATTGAAACATGAATAAATATTCCAAAATTAAACCTTTTTCCCTCATATGAAGAGCCACCAAGCTCCTCCAAGACTGCTTACTGCAGGACACGTAAAAAGGCATACAAGTGATTTTTAAGGAAGTGAAGAGGGATAGTGCTCTACACAACAACACACAACCTTGTGATGGAAACACAAAGCACAAACACGCACAGCAGACACTGCCAGATGAAGCTACTCACCTTTCACAGCACTGGCTTCTTTCAGGTTGTGAGACAGAAAGTCTATGCTGGCATAGGTGCTCATCTCTACTCCATTGATGCCCCCATTCAGGAGGTGCCTCGCTTTCAACCTGGATTTGTCACAGTTTGCCAGGGACCCATCCACCACATCAATGGCGATGTAGTTGAGGCCATTCTGGAAGCCAGCCGAGGTCTCCCGGCACATGGGACTGCTACCCTGCTCCTCCTCCAGGCCTTCGCTTTTCCTGAGGGACACGTTCTCCACCGAGGCCGAGTTGTGTCGTTTGGGGTTGTGTGCGAAGGAGGGGGACACTGGGGTCACAGTGGTGGTGGAAGAGAAAGTTTCTGAGCTGTGCCTCCTCCGCCCCTGGGGATCTGCCCGGATTACTTTGGCCCCCCGATTCGGGTCTGGGGGAGGGCTGGAGAGAATGAAAGCCTCCACCCCAGAGAGGGTGAGCCTCTTCACACCAGACGTGGGGCTGGTGACCCGGGCACTTTCTGGTTTCTGAACGATGGGTTGAGGTGGGGTAGTGGCCATGCCAAAGGTCATCTCAGTGTAATCGCCACCATCCGATGGGCTGGACGAACAAGCCATCCCCACAGCTGCCTTCAGGTAGTGCCCATTGGGCTGGCTAGTGCTGGATGAAGAACCTGGAGAGAGAGCTTCCAAGGAGCCCACTGAGACCGTGCCTGACTGGGAGGGTGACTGTGACCCGAAGTCAATGTTCATGTAGTCAGAGAGAGGGGAGCGCCTCTGCCCCGTGCCTGAGCCCAGGGAGGAGGCTGGGCTGTCAGCAGGCAGCGAGGGGGGAGAATAGACGGCAGCATCCCCGAAGTCAATGTTGATGTATTCACCAGGGCTCTTGGGCTCAGGCGGTAGAGGGTGCTCATTCATGCTGGGCAGCACCGTCCGCAAGGTCTCCAAAGAGAGGCGGCTGGGCCGGGCCACCCGCTGGCACCGCTGGCTAAGGAAGCTCTCGGTCCGGCTGTGCCGCAGGGGCGAAGGCACCGTGTGGCTGGAGGGGGTGAAGGTGCCTGCAGGCAACTGGCTCGCTCCGCACACCGCCTCCTCCGGGATCATCCTCCCCGGGGAGTTCATGAAAACATACTGGTCGCTGTCCTTTGCCAAGCCCTGGCTCTTGTAGGAGCGGGGTAAGGAGCTGTATGAATAGCAGCTGGGCTTTGCGGGCTCACTGGACCCATGCCCCGAAGGGGCAAAAAAGAAATCTGGGGGGGTGAGGGAGGGAGCTTGGGGCCCATTCTGGGGGTCCCGGGGGGACATATTGATATAGTCGCCGTTACTCAGCCTTCCATCTGAACTCTCCACAGACATCTTGGAGCCGCACCACATCCGCATGTACCCGCTATCGTCAGGGGAGCTCTCCCCAGGCGAGCTGGTCTTGTAGCTGCTCCCGTTCCCCGGGGACCCGCTACCCACCCCTGCCCGGGGCTGCAGGATCTGCTTGGGGGCAGACACGCTGGTGGGGCTCATGGGCATGTAATCATCGCTGCCCCGGCTTCCCTGCCCTAAGGCTGCGGCCACACCGGGGGTCATGGGCATGTAGCCGTCATCATCTCCCCCTCCTCCCCCCACTGCCGGCGGGCCCAGATTGGTGCTGCTGCTGCCGGAGCTGCGGTGAGAACCGATCTCGATGTCCCCGTAATCCTCCGGGTAGGGAGTGTAGGTCATTTTGGGGGAAGCCCCGGCTTGGCAGGAGGAGAAGAGGCGGCCGGCGCTGCCGGCGAAGGTGGCGCGCATCAGCGTGTACTCGTCGAGGGAGGCGGAGGAAACCTGCGGCGCGGCGGGTCGCTGCCGGCACGGCGTGGTCAGGGAGTAGGTCCGCTTCCGATGGCACCTGTCGCTGGCAGCGTCGGGGCAGGGCCGGTAGCAGAGGCGGCCACTCGGGGGCCGCTCCATCGCCATGTAGCCGTAGAGGTCGGTGCCGCCCCCTGGGTCCCGCACTGGGGGGGTCTCGGCCACCGACTCGGGGGTGTTGCTGCGGTTGCTGGCAGTGGAGGAGGAGGAGAAGGGCCGGAGGTCGCCGCCTGGGCTGGAGCCGTACTCGTCGAAGGACATAAAACCGGCGTCGCTGGGGGAGCCGGACACGGAGGCGCTGCCGCTGGACGGGCGCTGCGGGTGATGCGGGTGGGCAGGCTCGGAGCCGAGGCCGCTACTGGAGGAGAGGCTGATGGGGCTGGTGGCGGAGGGGGGCGAGTGGGAGGCAGGCATGGACATGGAACGGCTGCTCTGCAGCCCTCCGCCNGCCGGCCGCAGAGCCCACCCGGCAGCCGTCGCCCTCGCTGGCCGTTCTCACCCGGCACGGCGTGCACTTGGTGCCGGCGCCAGCGGCGAGGCTGTCGGTGCGGGAACGGCGGAGAAGGCCGGTCTGGCTGGGAGGCAGGTTGACCAGGTGGTGGTGCCGGCGACCGGGCACGGTGATGGGATGGGTGGCGGAGACGCCGCTGCCGCCGGGCCCGCCGGCCCCCCCGGAGGAAGAGGAGGAGGAGGACTGGCTCTTGCTGCGGGGCCGGAACTCGGACAGCTCCTTCAGCGCCTTCATGGCCTCCAGGATGGTCTCGTGGATGTTCTGGGCCACCACCGAGTCGTCCGCTTGCATCCAGAGCTCGCCGGGGCCGGTGGCGGCCGAGCGCCCCACCTCGATGAAGAAGAAGCTGTCGGAGTGGCCGCAGCGGCGGATGTTCATCAGCTGCAGCGTGACCGAGGGCAGCTCGCAATTGAGGCGCACGAACCCAATGGTGCGGGCCGAGAGGCAGAGCCGGTGGACGCCGGTGAGGTTTTTACTCTGACCCAAGCCCTTGGGCTTCAGCGTCACCTGCCAGACCTCTCGGTAGGCAGCGGTGGCCGGCGCGATCAGCCCGTAGTTAAGGTCTTCGCCGGCCGCGGCCAGGGAGGCGGCGGCCGCGCCGCAGGAGGCGGAGAAGGGGGAGGTGAGGTGGCGGTAGGGGGACCCCTGGCAAGCCGCCTTGCCCTCGTTGAGCAGGTCGGTGAGAGCTCTGTACCAGCCCTCCTGCTCCTGCTCGTTCTCGGCCGCCACAGCGAAGTACTCGTCCTTGGTGTAGAGGGCGATGAGGTACTTGTGCTTGGCGTCCGCCCGCTTGTTGATGTTGAGGCAGGAGTCCAGGGCGATCACCCGCTTGGGTGCCCCAGACTTGTTCCTCCATTTCTTCTCGCTCTCGTAGTACTCCAGCCGGGCGCCCCCCGCCTCCTCCCCGCCGCCGCCCGGGCCGCGCAGCACGAAGAAGCGCTTGTGGCCGTGCTTCTGCTTGCGCAGGTACCCGCACTTCCTGACGCCCTGGTTGTTGTTGTTGTTGTTGTTCAGGTTGGGGCCGGGCGGGGAGCTGAGGGGGGGCAGCAGCCCCAGCACAGCGGGGCTCGCCATCCCCAGCCCCGCGGCGGGAGCGCCGCCCGGCTCCTCTCGCTGCTGTCGCCGACGCTGAGCGGATCCGGAGCCCGAGCGCCGCGGCGAAAACAAAAAAAAAAAGAAGGAAAAAAGGAAGGACGGAGGGAAGCAGGTAAAATAAAGTTATTCCTTCGTAGAAGAGCGCGGTGCTCGGAGCCGCAGCGGGATCCTCCGCTGTCACCTCTAGGCAGCGGGTGCTACCGGCGGCCGCCCGGCATCCTCCCCGGCTCCAGTACCGGCGACGCCGCTAAGGCTCCCCGACCGCCGCTGCTGCTGCCGCTGCTGCTGCCGGCGCCGGCGGGAGTTTCGCCGTAAGTAACACATCGCGCACCGAGTGCCCCAACTAAAGAGCAAAACAACACGTGACCGCCGCCTCACCGAGGCGCTCACACACCGAGACGGGGCGGGGCGCCGCCGCCGCCGGCACCGCC